>CM075780.1:29645308-29650308 GCA_037974665.1 Ehretia macrophylla
TGCACCGAAAGGGAATTGGGTTAAAATTCCTAAACCGGGATGTGGCGGTTGACGACAACGTTCGGGAGTCCGAAGACGTCGACGGGGGCCTCGGGAAGAGTTATCTTTTTCTGTTTAATAGCCTACCCACCCTGAAAACGGCTCAGCCAGAGGTAGGGTCCAGCAGCTGGAAGAGTACCGCACATCATGCGATGTCTGGTGCGCCCCCGTCGGACCTTGAAAATCCAGAGGACCGCGTGCTGTCCACCCCGGTCGTACTCATAACCGCATCAGGCCTCCGAGGTGAACAGCCTCTGGTCGATGAAACAATGTAGGCAAAGGAAGTTGGCAAAATGGATCTGTAATTTCAGGAAAAGGATTGGCTTTGAAGGCTGGGCATGGGGGTCCCAGTCCTGAACCCGTTGGCTGTCGGCGGACTGCTTGAGCTGCTCCCTCAGCGAGAGCGGGTCGCCACGTGCTGGCCGGGGGACGGACTAGGAACGGCTCCTTCAGGGGCTTTCTTCGGGCGTCGAACAGCCAGCTCATAACTGGTACAGACAAGCAGAATCCGACTATTTAATTCAAACAAAGCATTGCAATGGTCCCTGCGGATGCTCACGCAATGTGATTTCTGCCCAGTGCTGAATGTCAAAGTGAAGAAATTCAACCAAGCGCGGGTAAACAGCGGGAGTAACTATGACTCTCTTAAGGTAGCCAAATACCTCGTCATCTAATTAGTGACGCGCATGAATGGATTAACGAGATTCCCACTGTCCCTGTCTACTATCTAGTCAAACCACAGCCAAGGGAACGGGCTTGGCAGAATCAGCGGGGAAAGAAGACCCTGTTGAGCTTGACTCTAGTCCGACTTTGTGAAATGATTTGAGAGGTGTAGGATAAGTGGGAGCTGAAAGGCAAAAGTGAAATACCACTACTTTTAACATTATTTTACTTATTTCGTGAATCGGAAGCGAGGCACTGCCCCTCTTTTAGGACCCAAGGCTTGCTCTGCGGGCTGATCCGGGCAGAAGACATTGTCAAGTGGGGAGTTTGGCTGGGGCGGCACATCTGTTAAAAGCTAACATAGGTGTCCTAAGATGAGCTCAACGAGAATAGAAATCTCGTGTGGAACAAAAGGGTAAAAACTCGTTTGATTTTGATTTCCAGTATGAATACGAACCGTGAAAGCATGGCCTAACGATCCTTTAGACCTTCGAAATTTAAAGCTAGAGGTGTCAAAAAAGTTACCACAGGGATAACTGGCTTGTGGTAGCCAAGCATTCATAGTGACGTTGCTTTTTGATCCTTCGATGTTTGCTCTTCCTATCATTGTGAAGCAGAATTCACCAAGTGTTGGATTGTTCACCCACCAATAGGGAACGTGAGCTGGATTCAGACCATCATGAGACAGGTTAGTTTTACCCTACTAATGACAGTGTCGCAATAGTAATTCAACCTAGTACGAGAGGAACCGTTGATTCGCACAATTGGTCATCGCACTTGGTTGAAAAGCTAGTGGCGCGAAGCTACCGTGTTCTGGATTATGACTGAACGCCTCTAAGTCAGAATTCGGGCTAGAAGCGACGCGCTCGCCCGCCCCCCGTTCACCCTACCCCACGCTAAAGGTTAAGTTTGGACCCGATAAACGGACAGAGTCTTCTCTGTACCGCGGACCTTCTGGAAACCTATAAATGCTCAAAATAGCCACAATATACTAAGACAAGCTTTTATAACTAAAATTCAAAAGTTCAAGGTCATCCGAGCCTTGAGGCATACAGTAGTTCAAATTCACACCGGCATGCATCCAACTTAACTTTTTCATAAAACCGTTTGTCATGCCATTCGATGATAACATTGAAACACTCCTAGAAGTTGAAACCAAACATACAACATAATATACACACCCAAGCATGCAAGAAGATAGAAGTAGTACATAAGTTATTACAAACCATAGTTTTCCAAATCTACTACTACAACCAACTATCTTTAACTTGTAACAACAAAACATATACATAGCCCTAGGCCACAAAATAGATCATGATATAATAATACAAGTGCCCAAATAACAACAAGAAAGCACATCGACCTCAGACAACAAACACACAACTACTAGGGCAAAGGCTCGGCCTGCACTTCTTCCTCTTCCACTACCACCTCAACTAGCTGGGGATCACCCTCAGCAGTTCCACACATTAAAAAGATACATTTCACTTAAGCCCAACACTCCAATCTTCACTTGATCTTCATTCACAATCCATAAACCACGATCATTGTGCCGGCAAAATTCCCAATCACTCCAGTGGGTGTACTCCTGATGTACCCCGATAATCCTATGACCCAATATCCCCTGGCAATCTCCGGAGTAGGTGAATGAGGGACTAGGGCACGGAGTTTGAATATCCACTGGCAAGCCCCCTGCCGCCCAACCGATATTCAACACATCCGCCCTTTACACTATGGTTGCGCAACTACTATGCAATGCACTTAACAATGGCAATACAATATCAACAATATAAGCAATAGCACATAGGAGGATCAACAAAGTAGGTTGACCTCGAAGCAGTTAGAATAGAAGCAATTTATACAAGCAATTAAGTAGTTTTACAAAGGGGCATATTCAAGATACATATAGAACTATACCAAAAGCACCAAAACAACTTGAAACCGCATTGAAACACACGAGGAGTTATGCCATGGCCTTAGAAGCGTGAAACAATTGAATTTGCACTTAAACCCCTTTGTTATTCAAGCTATTCTCCTTCCAAAATCAAAGTTAATGCTCAAAATTCAAGGGGTATCTATACCAATCTTCTAATTAACCCTTAAGGTTCCCATACAACCCTTAGCCACATTCAATTACCCACAATTACCCCAAAAGCCCCAATTTTCCTCTTATAGCTTTGAACTACACACACCTTAACCGGGCTTCAACCAAGGGTTAGCAAAGCTTCTATAGCACCTAAGTAGCCTAAGATTACCAAATATGAAGGTCAAATTCACCCGGATTAGCATTAACCTCGAAACCCCTATTAAAAAGTCAGCTATTTCACATTTTATGCAAGTTTAGAGCAATTCAAGAGCACGGGGCTATTGGACTACCTTCAATAGTACCTAAGGCATCTATTAGAAGCAATGGATCAAGCTAATACGCACAATTACACAAAACCTAGAAATTTGTCACTATTCACCTCATAAATTCAAAATAACGATTCCTACCGTTTAAAATGCGAACTAAAGGCTTAAATGTGTTCTCTAGCACTTATATACAATGTATAATAGCATAGATAAGCTTTACATTAACATTTGATAGCATTTCTAACAAATCAAGAAAAGTGTAACATTTTTAAAAATGCAAAAAGAGCCATGAAATCCCTCACCAAAATGCGTAGGAACTCTTGGAAGGCTAGAAAACACCCTAAACTACTTGCATCCAACTTGGCTTGGCTTGAAGTGAAGAATTGTTGAAGCAAAATCTCTCAAATGCAAGAGAAGGGTTGTCGGGTTCTGCTACTATTCATTGCATTTTTTTTTGTCAACTAATGAGCTATTGTGTGCTTTGTATGGGTATATATGTGGGTGGGTCATGTTGGGTACATAAATGGGTTATTAAAGTGAGCATAAATAGCTTAAAAACGATCCTAAGGTGTAGTTAAGTGCTAATTAAATTAAACACTAAGTTAAGTCACGTAACACTATTCACTAAGTTCAATAAAGCATTTTCTAAATGAAAGCTCTACACGTTAATCGCTCGAAAGCACATTTTTCACATTCCTACTATGATTAATATGGTTTAATAAAAATGCTAACTCGAAATAATTATTAAGTTGAAAAACAAAAGGAATAGTAATCACAGAAAATAGTAATAGATCACAGAAGAAATGTGCAACTAAGGAATGCTACAGTAAGTGAATGTATGGTAAAAAGCTTGGGTGTCACACCCTATGCCACTCCCCAAGTGTGTCTCCAAGTGCCTAAGTAAGTCATAAGTTGTAACCCAAGTACCGACGCGCGAATGCCCAAGTGGTGCCAAGTGCTCTGTACCCAAGTCCAAATAACATTAGCACAAGTTAGTTTGCCACGCTCGCTGCGTGCATAAGTGCCGCCGCAAGTGTCGTGGGGTTTTGAGGCAACGATGATGCCCAATTATGCCCAAGTGGTAAGTGCTATGCCCAAGGATGCCTAAATGCTAAGTGCTATGCCCAAGGATGCCCAAGTGCTAAGTGCTATGCCCAAGGATGCCCAAGTGCTATGTGTTATGCCCAAGGATGCCCAAGTGCTATGTTCTATGCCCAAGGATGCCCAAGTGCTATGTGTTATTCCCAAGGATGCCCAAGTGCTCTACCCAAGTGATATGCCCAATGATGCCCAAGTGTCGACATCATAAGTTTTAAGTGTCGATGCGCGAATGCCCAAAGTGCTATACCCAAGTGCTATGTGTTATGCCCAATGATACCCAAGTACTATGTGCTATGCCCATTGATGCCCAAGTGCTATGTGCTATTCCCATTGATGCCCAAGTGCTATGTGCACCCAAGCTCTATGCCCAAGTGCTATGTGCACCCAAGCTCTATGCCCAAGTGCTATGTGCACCCAAGTACTATGTCCAATGATGCCTAAGTGCTATGTGCTATGCCCAAGTGCTAACGGGCTCACTGCCGACTGACCCCGCGCATCGTCTCGAGTGCCCACGTGTTAGATAGCCTATGCTTGCTTCGTAAGAGATGGCAAAAAATTTGAATCCAACCTTGTGTGCTGCCGGCCCGTCGAGGTTCCTAACGTTCTTCCCTTAGCATTAACGGTGACTGAGGTTATGTTGCCCCTATCTTTGGCATGGCTGGGCACATTTGTGAACGGTTGCGGCATGGCTGCCCACGGTGTTGTACGACGGTGCACGATTGGGTCTTGAATGGGGCACGTACTTGAGGCATGTACTTGGGGCCTCTGATGAGCTACAACTTGGCACACAGTTGGGGCACGACTTGGCAAGGTTGTTGCGCGGTGGGGTCGCGCATCTGGTATGA
>CM075780.1:29655308-29692808 GCA_037974665.1 Ehretia macrophylla
ATTGTGCGTATTAGCTTGATTCAATGCTTCTAATAGATGCCTTAGGTGCTAATGAAGGTAGTATAATAGACCCGTGCACTCAAATTGCTCGAAACTTGAATAAAACATGAATTAGCCAACTTTTTAAAAGGGGTTTCCGGGTAAATGCTAATCCGGGTGGATTCGGGCTTCACTTTTAGTGTTCTTAGGCTACCTAGGTGCTATAGAACCTTTGCTAACTCTTGTTTGAAGCCCGGTTAAGGTAGGTGTAGTTCAAAGCTATAAGAGGGAAATTGGGGCTTTTGGGGTAATTGAACATATTTGTGGGTTGTAAGGGTACCTTAAGGGTTAATTAGAAGATTGGTATAGCTTTCCCTTGAATTTGAATAATTGATATGAGTTTGAAAGGAAAACAGATGAAAAACAAAGGGGTTTAAGGGTAAATTTGTTTGGCACTCGCATCTAAGACCTTGGCATGTTTCCATATGTGTTTAAATGTGGTTTCAAGATGTTTTGGAGCTTTTGGTATAGTTTTATGTGAAGCTTGAATATGCTCCTTTGTAATTTGCATAATTGTTTTCCGAATTGAAGATTCTAAGTGAATTCTTGTAAGTGAATTCTTGTTTATAGTAATTGTATTGCCATATTTCTAAGTGTTTTTCTTGAGTTTTATATTGAGTTAATTATAATGAGAATAAGTATGGATTAATGACTTTATAAATTGATAGTACTATTATGGAATTAAATATGGTTATCTATGCTTAAACTGCTCTTTTAAATGATTGTGGAACATGCTTATATCATGGTTTTATTGCTTGTTAGTTATATCATTTGTATATTATATTACTTGAATGATTACTTGGTTGTATGTTAATTAAGTAAACTATGAGTTAGCTAACCTAGTTGGTCAATTAATGAATGTTGTAGTTAAAGAGTAATTGTAACAATGTCTAACTTTATGTTCAAGGTGATTGAGGGTGATTTGAATCCAATCTTGCATTTTGGAGCTTGGTATAGGTGAGGGAGACTTCATCCTTATGTGCATAATAGTTTATTTGCTTGTACTTAGATTATGTGCACTTATTGTCTATATATTGTGTGTGAGGGCAACCTACTTTGTTGTCCCTCAACCATGTGTTTATTGATTTATACTATTGTTATCATTTTGAGTGCATTGCATCGTGGTTGCGCAACCATTCGGGCATGGTAGTGTCGGGGAAACCGGGCGGCATCGGACTTGCCGGTCCACCTTGGCTACCATGGTTGCCCAGTCCCTCTCTCGCTTGGGATGCCGCCCTGGGAGAGTTAGGTCGTAGGATTTCGGAGTACATCCGGAGTACACCCATTTTATAGTTATAAGGGGATGCCAGCTTATCGATATCAGTGTCATTATTACATCGAGATTTCAGTTCGTGGCGTCGCTAGTGTGCCTCTGCCCTTCGGGGTATTCGCTTAGCCGGAATGTTACAGAAGTCAAAGTGTATCATATCATTTTTAATGTGTGGTAACTTGTCGTTTTAATTGTTCTTTGGTTGTAAAATGCTTTATTTGTACTAACTGCTGCATTGCACGTCCCCGGTAGACCTTATCCCTCACTGGGCAATTGTGATTGCTCACACCTCGCTAAACATGTTTTAGGTGATGCAGTTGGAGGAATTGACCTGATTGCTGTGTGCTATTACTTGAGATTTGAGTGATTGTCTGCTAAACTATGGAAGACCTTACTTGTTCTACTATCTATTCTATTTGGGAGCCTAAGGGCTTATGTATATATATTTGAGTAGTTGTAAGTTTGAAAGCTAAGTGGATGTAACATGTGTTATGGAATTATGGCATGTAATAACTTATGATTCTACTTCTAGCTACGTTACATGCTTGGGTGTGAATGAACGGATGTATGGTTGGCATTAATTTATGAGAATGTTTAATTGCTAACATAGAATGGTATGATAAGCGAATGAAGACAAAGATTTTAGGACTATTGTTGCATGCTTGTGTGTATTTATATTGTCTTGTGTTGCTTAAGGTTCGGATGGCCTTGAAGTTTGAATTTCAATTACAGATATTTTTCCTTTTTCTTCGTGATTTTATTTGATTGTTTACAGGTTTTCAGAATGTCCGTAGTATAGGGGAAACTCTGTTTGTTTTTTCCTAAAATTTTGTGACCGGGTTTGGTATTGGGTTGAGAATAGCATGGTTATTAGAGCCTCCGGTCTCGTGAGGGATCAGGGCATTACAGGTGGTATCAGAGCTTAGTTAGCTCTTAGCCGGGACAGGGTCCTCGGTCTGTTGGGTAGTAAGCCTTGAGTGTGTGCTTGTTACGTGTGTTTTGGAAGTGTGTGTTTGTACGTGAGGTTGGGTGTCTTGACTTGAATGTGTGCATCCATGTGATATAGTTGTGCATTATGTGTTGAATGCTTGTTAAGTGAAGTGAAGTGACTAAATGTGAATCGAATTGACCTCGTAATTGAAGTGACCTCGTGAATCATTATTTGCTTGAATTATTGATTGTAATGTGTGTACTTGAATGTTTTTGAATTAAGTTTTGTGGTGATTTGGATTGGTTATGTCGTGACTCATATTTAAATTGTCTTGTTGATTAAACTGTTTTATAAACTCTTATATAAACATGTTTGCATAATATTTTAAAATCTATATGTGTAAATGTGATATCTTAGCATTCATACATTTCCCGTTGAAATGGTAAGAAATACTTCTTCCTCCCCTTGAAGAGAGCTGATTAGTGGCAGGCCTTCAAAGCCATGTGGATTAGTGGGAATGAGAGGCATTTGATCAGCCTTTGTTTGGGAGTTAGTGTTTATAGTTGAAGCTCGGTTATTGGCATTCTATTAAGGTGTTCTTTTACGTTCAGTAGTCTTAAATGAGTGGCTTCTTTCGGGATTTCTATATGACAGTTCTCTGGAGCATTTTCTTGGTATTTTCTTATTGGGACTCCCCCTGGTATTCTTTTGTCAGCATCTCTTGAAAGGCTTAGTATATAGGATTCTTTTCAGCCTTATTAAATGGTATTATCTACAGTACTCTTGGTCTTTCATTAGTATTTTCTCGCCGCACTTAGTTGGGATTCTACTTTTCTATGGTATTTGTGCCAGTGGGATTCTTATTCGGATTTCTAAGTAGCATTTCTAATGGAGCCTTTATTTGGCCTTATTACTTGGGGATTCGCTGGCAGTACTACTGGGATTTCTTAATGGGTTCTTACGAGAATTCGTATACGGTATTCTTGCTCAGCAACTGATGAAGAGTAATTGAAGTTGGTTTTCAGTTGATGCGGAGTTCTTTTGGAAGAAGAATTGCGTGGACGCAATTTGTTTAAGGGGGAGAGGATGTGACGCCCGAGATTCTACCGTACACATTTTTAACTGTTGCATCCATTAATTGGTCATTTAATTTTGTGCTTTACTTGTTGTCTTTCTTAGTTACTATTCATTCCATTTTTCAACTGCATTATATTAATGAATTAGCATTTTTATTAAATCATATCAATTAATTTAGGAATGAGAAAAATATGCATTTGAGGAAGGAGCGATAGGAACCTTCGTTTAGAAAATAGTTTAGTAAACTAGTGAATAGTGTTACGTATGAACAATATGTTTTAGTTAGCTAGCACAAAATTGCAATCATAGACTCGTTTTTAAGTTAACTAGGCTCATTTTATTAGACCATACACTCACCCAAATAGGCCACACCCTAATATATAATCAACCAAACACAAACAAGTCATAACTAGGCAAAAAAAAAAAGGGAAGACGCAGAAATTACTGTAGCAAATCCGAGAATCAACATAGGAGGAGAATGAGAGGATTTTGCTCATCAAATCTTCAAGCCAAGCCAAGCCAAGCAAGGAGCAAGTAGTTAAGGTGTTTGCTAGCCTCCCGAGAGTTCCTGCGCTCATTGTTGAGGGTTTTTCATGCTTATTTGTGCATTTTAGAAATGTTGCTATTTTTTTGATTTGTTAGAAATGTTGTCTAATGCTATTGCAATGCTCAAATAAGCTTATATATGTTGTATACGTGTAGTAGAGACCACATTTATGCTACTGTTTCACATTTTAAATGGTAGAAATCAATGGTTGATTCGTAGGGGTGAATAGTGATGGGATTTCTAGGGTTTTGTGTAATTGTGCGTATTAGCTTGATTCAATGCTTCTAATAGATGCCTTAGGTGCTAATGAGGGTAGTCTAATAGCTCCGTGCACTCAAATTGCTCAAAACTTGAATAAAACGTGAATTAGCCGACTTTTTAAAAGGGGTTTCGGGGTTAATGCTAATCCGGGTGGATTCGGGCTTCACTTTTAGTATTCTTAGGCTACCTAGGTGCTATAGAACCTTTGCTAACTCTTGTTCGAAGCCCGGTTAAGGTAGGTGTAGTTCAAAGTTATAAGAGGGAAATTGGGGCTTTTGGGGTAATTGTGGGGAACTGAATGTATTTGCGGGTTGTAAGGATACCTTAAGGGTTAATTAGAAGATTGGTATAGCTTTCCCTTGAATTTGAATCATTGATATGAGTTTGGAAGGAAAACGGATGAAAAACAAAGGGGTTTAAGGGTAAATTCGTTTGTCACTCGCATCTAAGACCTTGGCATGTTTCAATATGTGTTTAAATGTGGTTTCAAGATGTTTTGGAGCTTTTGGTATAGTTTTATATGAATCTTGAATACGCTCCTTTGTAATTTGCATAATTGCTTTCCGAATTGAAGATTTTAAGTGAATTCTCGTAAGTGAATTCTTGTTTATAGTAATTGTATTGCCATAGTTCTAAGTGTTTTTCTTGAGTTTTATATTGAGTTAATTATAATGAGAATAAGTATGGATTAATGACTTTATAAATTGATAGTACTATTATGGAATTAAATATGGTTATCTATGCTTAAACTGCTCTTTTAAATGATTGTGGAGCATGCTTATATCATGGTTTTATTGCTTGTTAGTTATATCGTTTGTATATTATATTACTTGAATGATTACTTGGTTGTATGTTAATTAAGCAAACTATGAGTTAGCTAACCTAGTCGATCAATTAATGAATGTTGTAGTTAAAGAGTAATTGAAACAATGTTTAACTTTATGTTCAAGGTGATTGAGGGTGATTTGAATCCAATCTTGCATTTTGGAGCTTGGTAGAGGTGAGGGAGACTTCATCCTTATGTGCATAATAGTTTATTTACTTGTACTTAGATTATGTGCACTTATTATCTATATATTGTGTGTGAGGGCAACCTACTTTGTTGTCCCTCAATCATGTGTTTATTGATTTATACTATTGTTATCATTTTGAGTGCATTGCATCGTGGTTGCGCAACCATTCGGGCATGGTAGTATCGGGGAAACCGGGCGGTACCAGACTTGCCGGTCCACCTCGGCTACCATGGTTGCCCAGTCCTTCTCTCGCTTGGGATGCCACCCAGGGAGAGTTGGGTTGTAGAATTTCGCGGTACATCTGGAGTACACCCATTTTGCAGTTATAAGGGGATGCCGGCTTATCGATATCAGTGTCATTATTACATCGAGATTTTAGTTCGTGGCGTCCCTAGTGTGCCTCTGCCCTTCGGGGTATTCGCTTAACCGGAACGTTATAGAAGTCAAAGTATATCGTATCGTTTTTAATGTGTGGTAACTTGTTGTTTTAATTGTTCTTTGGTTGTAAAATGCTTTATTTGTACTAACTACTGCATTGTACGTCCCCAGTAGACCTTATCGCTCACTGGGCAATTGTGATTGCTCACACCTCGCTAAACATGTTTCAGGTGATGCAGTTGGAGGAATTGACCTGATTACTGTGTGCTATTACTTGAGATTTGAGTGATTGTCTGCTAAGCTGTGGAAGACCTTACTTGTTCTACTATCTATTCTATTTGGGAGCCTAAGGGCTTAGGTATATATATTTGAGTAGTTGTAAGTTTGAAAGCTAATTGGATGTAGCATGTGTTATGGAATTGTGGCATGTAATAACTTATGCTTCTGCTTCTAGCTACGTTGCATGCTTGGGTGTGAATGAACGGATGTATGGTTGGCATTAATTTATGAGAATGTTTAATTGCTAACATAAAATGGTATGATAAGCGAATGAAGACAAAGATTTTAGGACTATTGTTGCATGCTTGTGTGTATTTATATTGTCTTGTGTTGCTTAAGGCTAAGATGGCCTTGAAGTTTGAATTTCAATTACAAATGTTGTTCCTTTTGCTTCGTGATTTTATTTGATTGTTTACAGGTTTTCAGAATGTCCACAGTACAGGGAAAACTCTATCCGTTTTTTCCTAAAATTTTGTGACTGGTTTGCTATTGGGTTGAGAATAACATGGTTATTAGAGCCTCCGGTCTCGTGAGGGATCGGGGCGTTACAGGGTGAGTCCTTATAAACTCAGCGAGGGGGAACGAGAGATAACATTTTGAAACTCTTTTCCGATTAATCTTATGAAAACCCTTTATGAAAACATGTCATATGAAATAGGCAAGTTCATAACATAACATAAATATAAATGAACACATTTACCCGTCTTTCCTCCCCGAGGTCTTCTAAGAACCAAGTGATAGTACTTAAACACATAGTAAAAAGGATACGATGAGCTTTTGCTCTCAAGTTCATTTCCAATAATAGTTGTTGCGGCTGGCTTCAATTATCTACTTATCACTTCAATGGGTGTACTCCAGATGTACACCAAACCTACGACCCAACTTTCCGAGGTAGTCTAGCCCCCAAGCGAGAGAGGGAATTGGACCATGGTAGTCATGGTAGCACCGGCAAGCCCGATGCCGCCCGACGTGCGTGAAAGGCTACCATGCCAGAATGAAAGGTTGCAACCTTTTATGCAATGCACAAATATACCATTTAACAATTCACATTAGGAGGTCAACAAACTAGGTTTCCTCCGAGCAATTACAAAATCACATATTGCCAAGTAAACGAACGAGGCATGCTTGACATGAAATTTCACTTTGTAGACACATAGAGTTATATGAACATTAAACGGGCAGCCAAGTAAAACATATAAATCAAGTCATATAACTCATTTCGGGGTTCACGTATCAAGTATTAACATTATACAAGCATGCAACGACGCTCACACGAGACCAGGTGCAAGGATAGCTCACTTCTCAACATGCAATCATTGGGAATCATATTTAGAGCTATAAGGACAACTACGGGCAGCCTATTAACCACACAATTAAACATATTTAAACATAGGGTCATCTCTTAGCAATTAGTCATGAGCGCTAGGGCTTCAATTCCATGCTTACACATGCGATTAAGCAAACCATTCATCAATTAATGATCCCAAGCCATGCATCAACCAAATTAAAAAACCTCAACCAACCACAACAGTCCACACAACATCTATGTATCACAATTCCAAGCATTCAATACCTCAAGCAAGGTCTCAACATGATTCAAAGCATGTCACTAATCAAAAACCTCACTGCAATGGTCTGTTTATCCACATTCAATTAGCCAAGCAATTAGTCTCCAATTTCAGTGAACCAAATTTCAATTTGAAGCTTAATGAGTTATTTAAATCTAGGAACAAACGTCGCTGCATTTGGAGTTCGTACTTAGGAGTTATGGCCAACACCGTGAGACTACGCAAAACTGTCCAGTTTTAGATACATTACGATTTTTGCCATTTTGGAGGGTATTAGAGTCAGATTTAGCTTTGGTTTATTTCTGACAAACATGTCCAGAACTGCAAAATATAGCAATATACTAATTTTCATGAATTTTTAGCGACATTTACTAGGTCAAAAACACTTTGTTCTACAAAGTCAGTAATTTGTCAGAAACATATTTCATTTTTCCAAAATTTTCAGATTTAGACACCTTTCAATATTTTGCCATTTTGGGGGTCTTAGAGTCAACATTGTCCTTGGCCTATTTCTACAAAAAAATGTTCATAAATGACAAAACTAGTGACCTACCAATTTTCACACATTTTTATCAAGTTTTACTAAGCCAAATGCACTTCGTACTACAAGGTCAGAAAACTGCCAGCAAAAATGTTTTTACCTATCTTTAAGTTTTAGCCATTATCATGCCATGCATGAGTAGATCATATACACACATATACAACAACTACAGAGGTAAATATAGCCACATGAGAGCATGCGTGTGAGTTTTGAAAGCTTTCAAAAGAGTTTAACCCTCACCTTAGCAAGTTGTTGGATGTAAATGCTAGAAGAAGCTTGAAAACGCACAAGAGACCTTCTTTTCCTTGTTTTGGCCGAACGATATCTGGTTGTTCTTTACTTCCTAGCTTAGTTAGCATATTCTTAGTGTGTGCATGTGATTAGAACAAAAGGAAATGAAAGAAAGCTATCAAAACATACCTATGGCCGAGAAAGAGAGATTTGTGAGCTTTGTGTGAGAATTCTTGCTTGTTGCTTGCAATGGTCGAGTTCCTTAGAGTCCTTGAGAGCCTAGGTGAGTCTTAGAATGTGAGCTTGAGCTATGGAGATCCATGAAGCAGCCATGGCCGAGAGTGAGAGGAGATGAGAGAGCTTGAGAGAATTTTTTTGAGAGAGTTTGATGTTTGTATGAGTGTGTGTCGGCCTTGAGCATGTAGGAACTGATTTGTTTTGTTACTTTGAGCAATTTTGAAATGCGAGGAGACATAAGGTGATGAGGTCGAGATGTTGAGGCTTGGTGTTTAGCAAAAGGTGCATTGGTGCAAGAAAAGGTATGACATTGTGTAAGATTTGTCTAAGCATGCATGGGTTAAAATAATTTTGTTCAAACTTTGCTCAAAGCCCTTGGTTTGGTCGACGCTATGAGCATCAAAATCTGAATTTTTTTGTTTTGCTTAAGCTTTATTTTATTGTAGATTGATTGTGGTATTTGAGGTGCATTGGATTTGGAATAGGGATAAAGAATAAAGAATGTTTAGTGTTTAGTAAAATTTTGTCTTCTGGTGAGTTGATTTAGGATTAAAATATTAGTTAGTGGAGTTTGTAGGATTATTTATAGTCTAGTGCTTTGTGTAGGAGTCTTTATTGATTAGTGTGCAGGCACGCTTTCCTAGGTATAGGGCACGCACTACGAGATAAGGAACGAACTACGAGACAAATGCTCGTATTCCAAATAAACGCATGCAACCCTAAACGAATGCACGTAATTCAAGACACGATTCTTAAACTAGGTTAAGGCACGCAGTTCGAGGTTAGGGCACACGAAACGAGATAACGCATGCAATTCAAGGTCGGGCTTCACATCCTCCTCTCGTTAAAAGAATTTCGTCCCGAAATTCAATATTACCTTTGGAATAATGCCGGATACTATTGCTCTATCTGGTCTCGCCTTTCCCACGTCGCTTCTTCAACTCCATGGTGATCCCATAATACTTTTACCATCGGTATAGACTTGTTGCGTAACTCCCGATCTTGTTCGTCTAGGATCCGAATAGGCTTTTCTTCATAAGACAAGTTCTCTCGAAGCTGCAACGGCTCTGGCTCCAAGATGTGCGATGGATCAGGGTGATACTTCCGCAACATTGAGACATAGAAGACATCATGGATATTGGAGAGGTTTTGGGGAAGTTCTAGGCAATACGCCAATTTGCCAACCTTCTCAATTATCCCAAATGGTCCTACAAACCTCGGGCTCAACTTTCCACTTTGCCATGCTTAATCAATCCCCTCCGAGGTGATAACTTCAAGAACACCTTGTCGTCGACCTCAAATTCCAAATTCTATCTCCGTCGGTCTGCATAACTTTTCTGCCTGCTTTGGGCGGTAAGCATCCGTTTCTAGATGAGGTAGACATTTTCAACAATCTTTATAAGTTCTGGTAGAAGGGTCGGGTCAAAATTCTTCGTCTTACCTACTTCATCCCAATATATTGGGGATCGACACTTACGTCCATACAATACCTTAAATGGGGTCATCCCGATAGTGGCCTGATAGCTGTTATTATAAGCGAACCCCGCTAGAGGTAGATACTTGTCCCAACCTTTTCCAAAGTCTAAAACAAACACCCTCAGCATATCCTCTAGAATCTGAATAGTTCTCTCAGATTGTCCATCAGTCTAAAGATGATAAGCTGTACTAAAACTCAACTTCGTCCCCAAAGCTTCTTGTAATCTCTTCCAAAATCAGGAAGTAAAACGAGGATCCCTATCCGATACAATACTCACAGGCATCCCATGCAGCCTTACAATATCCGCCATATACACATCTCCCAGTTTCTCAAGACTATCCTCCTTGTTCATCGGTAAGAAGTGTGCTGACTTAGTCAATCTATCCACTATGACCCAAACGACATCATGACCCTTTTGTGACCTGGGCAGGTCCATAACAAAGTCCATAGTTATATGTTCCCATTTCCATCGTGGAATTTCCAACGGCTGAAGTAAACCTGTCGGTCGTTGATGTTCTGACTTGACTCTCTGACAAGTTAAACATCGTGCCACAAACTCTGCAATCTCTCTCTTCATGTTATTCCACCAATAGTATTGCTTCAAGTCCTGGTACATCTTTGTTCTACCAAGATGAATGGTGTATCTTGTATTATGGGCTTCTTCAAGAATCTTTGTAAGAGATGGCAAAAAAATTGAATCTGACCTTATGTGTTGTCGGTACGCCGAGGTGCCTAACGTTCTTCCCTTAGCATTAACTGTGACTGAGGTTATGTTGCCCCTATCTTCGACATGGCTGGGCACGTTGGTGAATGGTTGCGGCACAGCTGCCCACGGTGTTGCACAACGGCGCACGATTGGGCCTCGAATGGGGCACGTACTTGGATGAGCTACAGCTTGGCACGCAGTTGAGGCATGGGTTGGCAAGGTTGTTGCGCAATGGGGTCATGCATCGGGCATGATGGGGCAAGCACTTGGGCGATGATGCCGAACGATAGTGTGTGCATGTCGCACGAATGTGCGCATGTCGCACGAAGGTGCGCGTATGGGGTGCCCATGCCGCACGAAGGTACGCACATGGGGCGCCCGTGCCGCACAATGGTGTGCGCATGCAGCACAATGTTGCGCGCATGTGGCCCACATGCCGCATGAAGGAGCACACATAAAGCACCCATGCCGCACAATGGTGCGCACATGCCGCACGAAGGTGCGTGCATGAGGTGCCTATGCCGCACGAAAGTGCGCACATGAGGCATGTATGCCATAATATGGTGCGCGCATGTGGCCCATATGCCGCACGAAGGTGCGCGCATAAGGCGCCCATGCCGCACAATGATAAGCGCATGGGGCGCCCATGCCGCACGATGGTGTGCGCATGGGGTGCCCATGCAGCACGATGGTGCGCGCATGCCGCATGAAGGTGCGTGCATGTAGCGCTCATGCCGCACGAAGGTGCGGGCATGTGGCCTGCACGCCGGGCACCCATGCCACACGATGGGGCGCCCATGCCGTACAATGGTACGGCAATCGGGTGCGCATGCCGCACGATGGTACGCGCATGTAGCCTGCATGCGGCACGAAGGTGCGCACATGGGGCGCCCATGCCTCACAATGGTATGGGCATCGTGCGTGGATGCTGCACAATGGTGCGCGTATGTGGCCCGCATGCGGCATGAAAGTGCACGCATGGGACGCTCGTGTCGCACCTTCGTAAGCACATAGGGCGCGCATTTCGCACGATGGTGCATGCAAGTGGCACGTGTGGCGCTCAAGATGCGCTATTGGGGCACTGTTGGGGCACGATTGGGGCACTATAGGGGTACGCTTGGGTGACGATAGGGGATGTTGGATAACGGCTTTGGCACAACTAGGGAACGTTGGGCACGATGAGCAATGTTAAGCATTCGGGGCTAATGGGCATGCGGAATGTGTTTTGACACAAAAGTGGACATTGATGTCCTTTTATATGTGGTTTCTGAATCTATGAAGTAGTCTGAACCTTTCCCTTGTCCGACAAACGGTTCGTCATATTTATGAGGCGAATTAGATTAATCGGGTTCCCAATCTATCCAAAAAAAAAATTTAACTCCAAATATCATGTAAACAAATTAATTTATGAATTAATATAAATTTTTTTAATTTTTCTAGTATTTTTTTTTATTCCTTATTTTTCGTAATTTTTAAATATTAAAAATTAATTTTTCAAAATTTTTTTTGAATATCATTTAACAAATTAATGTATGAATTAATATAAATTTTAGTGAATTTTCTACTATTTTTCTGATTTTTTCCTATTTTTCGTAATTATTAAATATTAAAAAATATTTTTTCGAAAAAAAAAATCTTGAAGCATTTGGATGTCATATACTATCAATAAGGAGCAAGTTGGGTACGAAGATCATTCTACATGGGGCCATTTATAATGTAAAGTACCATTATGAATCTCTGGCAAAATGTATGTTACTGTTGTCACTTGGGTTTTTGTATCTAAATGTACTATAGGGGGTATGTGGTGTTAAGCCCCCTAGTCGAGGTCTATGTGGGGGGACGTTGTGGGCACTTCGTGGCACATTATGGGCTATATCGTGGGCTATATTGTGGGTGGGAATGCCTACCAAGTGAATCACGCTGAGGTATTGCATTGCATACCAGTGCGTTGGGGTCGTGCCACCCCCGCCCCGCGTCCCCCGGCATGTCCCTCGGCGCGGTACCAAGATGGCTAATGAGGAACGTGGTGGCTTCCCTAGTCCCTCATTATCCATCTTGGTGCTGCAACACAGTTGACGTCATTGGGATTGCTAATGAGGGCGTGAGTGGTTGCCCAATCACAAAATTAGCGATCCCCGTGCCGCCGGCTAGGTACACGTTAGGGGACATTCCCGTCTCCCGACGTGTCGTTGGGTTTGCGCGTTGCTCGAATCGCCTAGCACATGAAGCCATGGTCGTTGCCGAGTGGATGTGCCCGACCATGGTGTAGTGTCGTGGCGATCCAAGCACCGCGTAGGCTTGGGTGGCTCTTGGGGAACGATGGGGGCAAGCGTGATACACGAATCGCCTAGCACACATGGCATTGGCTTTCGTTAAGCAACAACGTGAACGTTGCGATGAGATGATTGCTGATGCTTCAATGTCATGGCGATCCAAGCACCATGAGGCCCAACCCCGAATAACGTGTTTTAACTCGATTTGCGTGCCTTAGATCAAGAATTATATGACCAACCTTGGATTACGTGCCCTGCCTTGGTTTTTGTACATGCCTCATCATACGTGCCTTGACCTAGAATTGTATGCCCTGACCTCGATTTATGTGTGATACCTCGATTCATGTGCCCTAACCTTGAACTGTGTGCCTTAACCTAGGTTTAAGAGTCGTACCTTGAAACTACGTGCATTGCATTGAACTACGTGCCTTGCATTGGTTTACGTGCATTCACCTAGGGTTGCGTGCATTTACCTTAGAATCTGTGCATTTGCCTTGAAGTGTGTGACTTACCTCGTAGTACGTGCCCTAGAATCTAGGAATGTGTGTTTGCACGCTAATCAAGAAAGATTCCTGCACAAAGCACTAGACACTAAAATAATCCTACACAATCCACTAACCAATATTATATTCCTAATTCAAATCCTACAAATTCCACTAACTATAAAATAACATTAAATTATTCCTAAACATTCGACTAACATTATTTTAATTATAATTCAAATTCACTACAAGACAAAATCCTATCATCACCCAAACCATTTCCAATATAATATACCTAATCATCTTTTTCCTACAAAACCCACTAACTATTAATACTATACTTTAATCCTAATTCAACCCACTAGAAGACAAACAACCCAACATTCTCTTACACACAATTATAATTTAAACTCACACAAGACACACAAAAAAAAACATTCCTATGACAACACTAAACACAAGACTCATAAAAATACACTTTGTAAGAGCTTTATGTACATTTTCATGCCTAGAGTTCAACAAAAGCTTATTATATTCCATTGCTTAGTTCTTATCACCCATACACTCATTCAAAATAAGAAAAATCAGATTTAGAGAGGGTAAGGGTCGTGCAAGAGAGGAAGAGAAAGAAGAAGAGGGAGAGAAGGAGAAAGAAAGAAAGAAGGAGAAGAAAAGAAAGGCTTTGGCTAGCTAGTTTCAATCTTTGCATTTGCTTGCTTCAATTCTTGCTTAATCTTCATCAAGGTGAGGGTTCTAAACTGTTTTTAAAGTATTTTCAAAGGTTCATAAGTATGATATGTGATTATATAGCCATGCATATGAAGATATATGCTAATACTTGCTAGTATAACTTCATTGAGGTCTATGTTGTGCCCTGTTCTTGCATGGATGATTTAATATAGTAAACATGCTTAGATATGCATGAACTCTGTATATGTTGTAGTTAAGAGGTAGCATAACAACTTTCGTGTTGATAGCATCCTTGGATTTTGAAGTTTAAGGTGGTTTTCAAGCCATGCAAGTAAGTATTACTAATCTGCTGAGTTTACTGACCCTTCTGTTCGGAGCAATTTTAAGATATCAAATGATGTTAAAAATGCATGAAACTTGGTGAGTCACTAGATTTGTCAGTTCTAAACATATTTTTACAGAAATAGGATAAGGTTAATTTTGAGTTTAATACCCCCAAAATTGAAAACTATTGTAATGTGTCTAAATCTGGATAACTTGGAAATGTGAAATATGTTTTTGGCAGATTTCTGACCTTGTAGAACGAAATGGTTTTGGCCTAGTAAACGATGTTAAAAATGCATGAAAATTGGTATACCATTATATTTTTCAGTTCGAAACATATTTTGCAGAAATAGGCTAAGGCTAATTGTGAGTTTAAAGCCCTCAAAAATGGAAAATATCGAAATGTGTATGAAACTGGACAGTTTTGCATAGTCTCACGGTTTTGGCCATAACTCCTAAGTCCGAACTCCAAATGCAGCGAGGTTTGTTCCCAGATTTTAAGAACTCATTAAGATTAAATTTGAAATTTGGTTCACTTAATTTGGAGGCTATTTTCTTGGCTAAACGAATGAGGGAAACAGCCTAATGCAGTGGGGTTTTTGCTTGATAATATGCTTTAAATCATATTGTAATTTTACTTGAGGTGTTGAATGCTTAGAATTGTGGAAATTGGAAGTCGTGTGGGCTGTTTTGGGTGGTTGAGGGTGCTTAATTTGGTTGATGCATGGCTTCAGTTCATTATATGATGAATTGTTGCTTAGTCATATGTGTAAGCACGAAATTGAGGCCCTATTGCTTATGAATACTTGCTAAGTGATGATCCTATAGTTATATATGTTCAATTGAGTGGTTAGTAGGCTGTCCAATAATTGCTAAGTATGCTTGAAATGACTTAAGTGTTCTTGTGGTCCTTAGCAAACAAAATCAACACACGAGCACGGCCTTGTAAACCCTAATGGCCACGTAGACTCCTAAGTCATAAACCACTCTTATGTGACTTATAATTGATGTTGAGGAATGTTAATAGGCTGCCCAGAATTGTCTTTATAGCTCTAAACATGATTCTCGATGATTGCATGTTGATAAGTGAACTATTCTTGCACCGGTTTTGTGTAAGTGTCGTAGCATGCTTGTATGATCTCAACACTTGATATGTGAGCTAAAATGAGCTATATGACTTGTTTTATATGGTGTTACTTGGCTGTCCGTTAAATGTTCACATGCTCCTAATTGTTTTACAAAGTGAATTTACATGTCAAAGCATGCCTCGTATGCTTACTCGTCGATATGTGATCATATGTGCATCCGGAGGCAACCTACTTTGTTGACCTCCTAATGTGAATTGATATTCTATGGCTTATTTTGAACATGATTACTTGGCTGCCCATGAAAGTTTAATTGCTTTCAAATTGATATATGAAATGATTATATGTTCTTACAATGGCTTATGTGCCAATATATCAAAATGTGATCATATACTTGCTCGGAGGCAACCTACCTTGTTGACCTCCTAATGTGAAATGTTAAATGGCATAAATGTGCATTGCATACAAGGTTGCAACCTTTCGTTGTGGCATGGTAGTGTTTCACAAACGCCGGGCGGCATAGGGCTTGCCGGTACTTCCGTGACTACCATGGTCCAATTCTCTCTCTCGCTTGGCATTCCACCCTCAGAGAGTTGGGTCGTAGGATTTGGTGTACATCCGGAGTACACCCATTTGGAGTGATAAGTGGATGATTGATGCTGGCTACAACAACGGTTATTGGAAATGAACTTGAAGGCAAAAGTGTAATGTATCCCTTGAACGGCAGGAACTAAGTGCTATGCGGGGCAAACTGCTACACCTAAAAGTGGTGGGAGCTACCTCTTGAGCCCGTAGGAGCCACCTCTAGAGCCCTGTACGTATCAAAACATATCCTTTTTACTATGTGTTTAAGTAATCTCGCTTGGTTCCTAGAGGACCTCGGGGAGGAAAAGGGGGTAAATGTGTTTATTTATATTTATGTTATGTTATGAACTTACTTACTTTATATGACATGTTTCCAAAGGCGTTTTCATAAGATTAACGGGAAAAAAGGATTTCAAAACCTTGTCACTTGTTCCTCCCTCGCTAAGTTCATAAGGACTCATCCTCTTTTTTGTCACAAGTGAAGTAGACTTGGAACAAGTATCCGAAGAAAATGTGCTAGTTGATGAACCTTTGGAACAACTATGTGCATTACATGCTTTTTGTGAACATGGATGCTATTAGAGATATTGTGTTTGTTTGCGGACTCTTTATTTCGTTGATGTAAATGACCCCGTTGTAATTTGGGTCTAATTTTGGATTGTACTATCTATAGCCGGACGAACTCTTTATTTGGTTATTTTCTTTCATTATCTTGAATAGTAGTTATCGTAGGCATTTAAACCACTAGGTGATTAATCCGCTAAACTAACTCTATCTAATTTCACTTAGGTGCTCACTCATAAGCTAAAGGATAATAGGTACTTGCATAATAAGAAATTGACAAATAAATGGAACATAGTTATCATGCTAGGCTTATTAACCAAATGGGACTTTCAAGATAAATTAGTAAGCATATCGGTTGCTGACAAAATAGGAACTTTGTGAGGCTCGACCATGATTTTCGTGCGATACCTCATTTTATGTGCTCTAACCTTGAACAGCGTGCCTTAACCTAGGTTTAAGAGTCATGTCTCGATTTACGTGCTTTCATTTAGAGTTGCGTGTATTTACTTAGAATATGTGTGTTTGTCTCGTAGTATATGCCCTAGACCTAGGAAAGCGTGCCCACACGCTAATTGAAAAAGCATCCTACACAAAACACTAGACTATTAAATAATCCTACAACTCCACTAACTAATATTTTAATCCTAAGTCAATGCACTAAAAGACAAAACGCTAAACACTAAATATTCTTTATTCCTTATTCTTTTTGCAAAACCCATGCACCTTAAATTCCACACTTATTATAACTTATAATACCTTAATTTGAATATGAAATTTCAGCCTTGTATAGCTCACTTGGCCGACCATACCATGCAATCTGACAAGCTCTGCATAACTCCAAACATGCCTAGACATTCTATGACATAAACACCAAACACAATGCATAGAAAACTCCAAAAACACCCTATCCTAAGCTACCTTTCTCGGCCTACACACCATGCCCATCCCTCACAATTCAAAATGCTCAAAAGATGACATAATTTCATATTTTGAAGAGCTCTTGGCCGACACACACACACACACAAGCATTAACATTCTCAAAAATTCTCTCAAGCTCTTTTTCTCTCTCATTTTCGGCCATGGCTGCAACTTGACTCTCCATAGCTCAAGCTCATCTTCTAAGGCTCCCCTAGACTCTCAAGGACTCTAAGAAACTCGACCATAGCAGCCCAAGCAAGCAAGAAGCAAGAAAAAAATACATGCAAGCTCACAAAGCTCATCACTCTCAGCCTTAGGTATGTTTTGCTAGTTTTCTTCCATTTCTTTTTCGTTTCACCCACATGCACACCTTCCTCACATGCTAACTCAGTTAGGAATTAAAGTAAAACAAGCCATCTCTCGGCCAAAGCAAGGAAGAAGCTCAATTTGTGCATCTTCAAGAACATTTGTGCATCTTCATCTATTAACTTGCTAAGGTGAGGGTTAAACACTTTTAAAAGCTTTCAAAACTCACATGCATGCTTTCATATGGCTAGCTTTACCTCTGTAATTTTTGTATATGTGTGTATATGAGCTTATCTTTGCATGCATGGCATGATAATGGCTAGAACTTGAGGATAGGTAAAAAAGTTTTGCTGGCAGTTTCAGATCTTGTAGTTCGAAGAGCATTTGGCTTAGTAAAACTTGATAAAAATGCGTGAAAATTGGTAGGCCACTAGTTTTGTCGATTCTAAACATATTTTGTAAAAATAGGACAAGGCCAATTTTGACTCTAAGGCCTTTACAATGACAAAATATCGAAAGGTGTCTAAATCTGGAAAAATTGGAAATATGAAGTAGGAGCTGGCAGCCTTCTAACCTTGTATAATGAAATAGTTTTAGCATAGAAAATGATGTCCAAGATGCATGAAAATTGGTCAATTGCTAGAGTTTGCAGTTCTGGACATTTTTGACAGAAATAGACCAAAGCCAATTCTGACACTAAGACCCTCCAAATTGGAAAAAAATCGTAATGTGTCTAAAATTGGATAGTTTTGTATAGTCTCACGGTTTCGGCCATAACTCCTAAATCCGAACTCCAAATGCAGTGAGGTTTGTTCCTAGATTTAAATCACTTATTAAGATTCAATTTGAAATTTGGTTCGCTGAAATTAGAGATTATTTGCTTGTCTAATCGAATGTGGGAAAATAAACCATTGCAGTGAGATTTTTGTTTAGTGATATGCTTAGAATCATGTTGAGACCTTGCTTGAGGTATTGAATGCTTGGAATTGTGGCACTTGGATGTTGTGTGGACTGTTGTGGTTGGTTGATGTTGCTTAATTTGATTGATGTATGGCTTGGGTTCATTAATTGATGAATGGGTTGCTTAATCGCACGTTTAAGCACGGAATTGAGACCCTAACGCTTATGACTTTTGTTAAGAGATGATCTATTGGTTAAATGTGTCAAATTGTGTGGTTAACAGGCTGCCCGTAGTTTTCCCTATAGCTCTAAATATGATTTTCGATGATTGCATGTTGCTAAGTGAGCTATTCTTGCATCTGGTCTCGTATAAATGTCGTTGCATGCTTGTATAATGTTAATACTTGATACATGAACCCCGAAATGAGTTATATGACTTGATTTATATGTGTTACTTGGCTGCCCGTTTCCTGTTCATATGACTCTACGTGTTCTACAAAGTGAAACTTCATGTCAAGCATGCCTCGTTCGTTTACTTGGAAATATGTGATCTTGAAATTGCTCAGAGGCAACCTACTTTGTTGTCCTCCTAATGTGAATTGTTAAATGGTATAAATGTACATTGTATACAAGGTTGCAACATTTCATTGTGTCATGGTAGCGTTTCACGAATGCTAGGCGGCATAGGGCTTGTCGGTGCTCCCGTGACTACTGTGGTCCAATTCCCTCTCTCGCTTGGCATTCCACCCTCGGAGAGTTGGGTCATAGGATTTTGGGGTACATCCGAAGTACACCCAATTGGGAGCGATAAATGGATGATTGAAGCCGGCTGCAACAATTGTTATCGAAAATGATATCGAGAGCAAATGCTCACTGATTGAACTTGAGAGCAAAAGCTCACCGTATCCTTGAAATAATTGGTAATTGTATTTGTTGTTCAATTTGATTCTTATGCTTTGCGTACTTTATCATTTGTAATACGTTACATGTTTTCAAAAAGGAATTTTCATGAAATTAACCTGAAAAGAGTTTCAAAACATTATCTTTCGTTCCCCCTCGCTGAGTTCATAAGGACTCACCCTCTTTTATCATCACAGGTGAAGAAGATCAGGAATAGGTACCCGAGGAGAATGTGTCTGTTGATGACTCTTTGGAATGATTGCTTGTCTTACGTGCCTTGCTTGACTGTGGCTATTTTGCGAACGTTATGTTTGTTTTGAAGACTATTTCTTATGTTGTTTTTTGTTGATTGTAAATGACCCCCGTTGTAATTTGGGGTCTAATTTTGGCTTGTACTGATTATGACTAGATGAACACTCCATCTTGTGGGTTGTTTTCACCATTTTGATTTAGTAACTATCGCAGGCAACTCAATCACTAGGTGAAGAATCAAATGATATAACACTATCTAATTTTCCTAGGTTCTCAATAGTAGGCTAAAGATCAACAGGTACTTGTGTAACAGAAATTAACAAATAAACGAAACATAGTTATCATGCTAGGCTTGTTAATCAAACGAGATTTTCAAGATAACTAGTAGGCATATCGATTAGTGATTGATAGTAATCTTAGTTGGAATCGAATATGAAATTGAAAGTTTTGAGGCGTTTAGAAAATTAGATCAAACTAAAGAGTCCAATTACAGCTGTTATACTACTGATTTTTCAAAAACGATTTGGAGTTCTAGTCTATCAGATAAGCTTAACCTTTTTCAATCGGTCATAGTTGTAATATAACGAGAACGATTACATCACTCCCTAGTCTAGCCTCTATAGGTCGGGTTGGGGCGTGACACCTTATTTAAATAGTAGCAGAGCTTAGATTTCTTAAGCCGGGATTAACTCTCGGACCTTGGGTAGAAGCCCTAAGGTAATTATGATGACTTGTTTATATGTGTTAATATGTGCCAATGTTAAATGTGTCTTCTTTGTTTCTACGTGTTTATGTGATTAACATGTCTTAACTATCTTGAGAATTGTATGTTTATGTGAAGTTGTATGTTGCATACACTGCATTAATTTATTGTCTTGTCGTATCCCAATAAATTGTACATAATAATCTGTGCCTATAGATGGCTGGCTCTAGTACCTGCAATACTAATAGGGGCGATGAGCCTCAAGAAACAGGAGATGCTCACCAAACTAATCCCGGCATGGCAATGTTTACATGATGGAGAATGCTATGGATCGTGTGTCGCGAGCAATGGAACGTCAAGATGCACATGAAGCAGTCCATAACAACAACAACAAGAATGGTGGTAACAATGGGAGAAATAGCCGGATGCAGGAATTCCTTGATTTTCACCCGTCCAAATTCTTCGGGGAATCTAATGACGAAAAGGCAAAGGCTTGGCTATCTGAGGTTGAAAGGATTTACAGACCACTTGAGTATACTGACGAAGAAAAGATTGAGTTTGTTGTGTACCTGTTACACGGGGATGCTGTGAGGCCCGATCCCGAATAACGTGCCTTACCTCGATTTGCATGCCTTAGACCTAGAACTGTACGACCGACCCTAGATTACGTGCCATGTCTTGGTTGTCGTGCATGCCTTGTTATACGTGCCTTAACCTAGAATTGTGTGCCCTAATCATCGATATACGTGTGATACCTAGATAAACATGCCATGACCTTAATTTAGGTGCGAGACCTCGATTTGCTTGTGTCTCTTCGTTTCGTGTGCATTAACCTTGAACTGCGTGCTTTAACCTAGGTTTAAGAGTCGTGTCTTGAATTACGTGCCTTGTATTGGTTTACGTACATTTATCTAGGGATTGCGTGCATTTGCATTGAAATCTGTGCATTAGTCTTGAAGTACGTGCATTAGTCTTGTAGTTCGTGTCTTACCTCGTAGTTCGTGTCTACCTCGTAATTTGTGCACTAGACCTAGGAATCCGTGCTACCACGTTGATCAAGAAAGAATCCTACACAAAGCACTAGACACTAAAATAATCCTACACAATCCACTAACCAATATTATATTCCTATTTCAAATTCTCTACAAACTCCACTAACAATAAAATAATACTAAACTATTCCTACATTTTCTACTATCTATTATTCTATTCATAATTCAACTCATCAACAAACATTCCTATATTTTATTCTACCTAAAATCCCTCAATACCCAACATTCTCTTACACACACGTTAAAACAATTCAAAAGATGACACAAAATCAGATTTTTGCATGCATGTTTAATTCAAAATAATTCTAGACAAGTCATGACACAAAAACACTTATCAATGCATAAAAAATTGCTCAAACCACCTCAATTCTCACACCATTTTCGACCAAACCACCTATGCCCATGCTAACATTTCAAAATTCCATCTTGAAGACAAAAAAATTCTGAATTTGTATGCCCAAGGCTGACCACATGCTCAAAAAATTGCAAAAGCCTCATTTTTCTCTTATTTCTCTCACTTTCCTCACATTTTCTCTCTCTCCATCTCATTCTCTCTCTCCATTTCGGTTTTGGGCTGAGTTCTCACCTTCCATATCTCATCTTCTTCACACCATGGTTGATCAAGTCAAGCAATCATCAAAGAAACTCAAGCAAACAAGCTAGGATGTGAAAATCACACATGCATGCGCTTTGAAGTCCTCATTTCGGCCCTAGGTGAGTTTTTAGGCTTCCATTTCTTTTCTTCTTGTTCTAACCTCATGCATGTACTAAGAGCTTGGTCACTAAGCTAGGAAAATAGAGAAAACCAAGTTGGAATCTTGGCTAAGCAAGAAGAAGAAGAGATTTGAAGCTTCAACAAGTTTTTGAGCATCTTTTGGTTGATTGCAAAGGTGAGGGTTAAAACCTTTTGAAAACTCTTTAAAAACTCACATGCATGCTCATAGATGTGTGTGTTTGCTTCTGTACTTGAGATATATGGTCGTTCATAAGCTTAAATGACCATGCATGGCAAGATCTTGGCTTGAAAATGATGCTAGGTGAAGTCGAAATGGATGACAGCTCTCTGACCAGTCTGTTCGAGGTACATTTAGCTAAGCAAATGATGTTGAAAATGATTGAAAATTTGTGGGTGACTAGTTAGGACAGTTTTAAACATTTTTCCCAGAAATAGGCAGAAGCTAATTTTGACCCTAAGGTCCTCAAAATGGCAAATCATTAAAATGTGACCAAATCTGGAAATCTGGAAAAATGAATCAAGTTTTGGCAGATGCACTGACCTTGTGGAACGAACCATATTTGACTTAGTAAATGATGTCCAAAATGCATGAAATTTGGTTTGCTGCTAGATTTTTCAGTTCTGGACAACTTTTTTCAGAAATAGACCAAAGCTAAAAATGACTCTAAGGACCTCAAAAACGTCATTTTCTGAAAAGTGTGCAAATCTGGACAGTTTTGTGTTACCTCACTGTTTCGGTTATAACTAATGATTCTGAACTCCAATTTATGCAAGGATTGTTTCTGATTTTAGTTAACTTCTTAAGCTTTAATTTGACATCTTATTCACTAAATTTGGAGATTTTTTGATTATTCGATTGATTATGAGAAAACAGCCTATTGCAGTGAGTGTTCCACTTAGCTATGTGCTTGGAAAACTATTGTAACCTCTTTTGTGGCACTAGTTGCTTGGAATTGTGGTGTTGGAATATTATGTGGACTGTTTTAAGCACTTGAGGATGTATGAATTGAATGATGTATGACTTGGGAATGATGTTAAGTTGACTTAGGGTTTGATCGCCCGATTATGCATGAAATGGAAACCCTAATGACTAAGTATTCTTGCTAAGTGTTAACCATTGGATATTGTGAGGAAACTGTACGTTGCGTGGGCTGCCCGTAAATGTTTTATAACTTTAAAAGTGATCTTGACCATTGCATGTTGACAAATAAGCTTTTCTCGCTTTTGAACCCTTGTTGATATCACTGCATGTTGAGTAATCTTATCACTTGATTGCGTGGACTTTTAATGAGTTATATGGCCTGTTTTATATGTGTTATATGGCTGCTCGTTTAATTTCCATATAACTCTATATGCCTTTCAAGTGAAATTTCCTGTCTTATCATGTCCTGCCTGTTTATCTGTCAATGTGCAATCTTATGACTGTTCGAAGGCAACCTACTTTGTTGTCCTCCTTTTGTGATATATATTACCTGTCATAAATGTGCATTGCATACAAGGTTGCAACCTTCCTGTCGGCATGGTAGTGATCACGCACGCCGGGTGGCATCGGGCTTGCCGGTGTTACCGTGACCTCCATGGTCCCATTCCCTCTCTCGCTTGGGGGCTAGACTTCCTCGGAGAGTTGGGTCGTAGGATTTTGGGATACATCCGAAGTACACCGACCTGGTGTGTTTTGGGGAATGATTTGAAGTCGGTCGCAACTTCTGATTCTGAAACTGATCTGAGAGTAAAAGCTCACCGTATCCTTTTTATTATGTGTATAAGTACTCCCGCTTGGTTTCTAGAGAACCTCGGGGAGGAAAGACCGGTATTCCTGTTCTGTACTTATATTTCTGTACTTGTATTTCTGTACTTGTATCTCTGTTGTATTCATGTTTGAGAAAGGGATTTTCATAAGTTTAACCAGAAAATGAGTTTCAAAACTTATTTCTCGTTCCCCCTCGCTGAGTTCATAAGGACTCACCCTCTTTTATCATCTCAGGAGAAGAAGATCAAGAACAGGTACCCGAGGACGATGTGCCTAACGATGATTCCTTGGAGTGATTGCCTGTCTTGTGTGCTTTGTGTGATTTTGGCTATTTGTGAACTATGCTACTTGAAGACTATTTCTTTTATGTTGCTCGTTGTTTATTGATGTAAATGACCCCGTTGTAATTTGGGTCTAATTCTGGGATTGTACTATCTGTAACCGGATGAACTTTTATTTGGTTGTTTGCTTTCGTTTTCTTAATTAGTAGTTATCATAGGCATTCAAACCACTAGATGAACAATCAACTAAGTTAATTCTATCTAATTTCACTTAGGTGCTCATTTGCAAACTAAAGGATAATAGGTACTTGCATGATAGGAAATTGACAAATAAACAGGACATAGTTATCATGTTAGGCTTATTAACCAAACGAGACTTTCAAGGTAAACTAGTTAGCCAATTGGTTGGTGTCAAATAGGAGTCCTTAATGGAATTGGATTAATGATTGGAATAATTGAGGCGTTTAGAGAATTAGGTCAAACCAAAGAGCCTAATTACAGCCGTTATGCTGCCGGTTTACCGAAAAATTTTGGAGTTTAGGCCAAGACGTTAAGTGTTAAATCTTCATGAACGGTTAAGTACGAGACGTGACTTGAATGTTTAGATCATATCCCAGTCTAACCTTTATAGGCCGGGTTGGGGCGTGACACCTTATATTAGAATGGTATCAGAGCTTTGTTTAGTAACTAGGCGTTAATCGGGTTCAACTCTCGGACCATGGGTAGAAGCCCTAAGGTAATTATGATGTCTTGTTTATATGTGCTAATGTGCTTTAATTGCTTTGAGAATTGAATACTATGTGCCTTTGTGGACTATATGTATTATGTGTCATGCACACCGACACGTTAGTGCCCTCAATAATGTATGCATGCTTTTATACTCCTTCCTTGATACATGTGCATGTTACATAACCATTAATGACTGTTTATATACATAGATAGTTAGGACTAGAACTTTCAGGGAAGTGAATTTATGCAGAAAGAACGGAAAGGCTCGGTTAGAGATTTCTTATATCTTCACAGGTGCTCATATCTTATTGGATATGCATATGTATAAAATGCATAGCACGGGTATAATTGTTGAGGTAAAGTTTCTTCTTATTTTTGGAATACCTATACCTGTGATTAAGTTGTCAATTTTATAGCTATGAAGTTATTGATTCCATTAAACCATTCTTCTTATTGTGGTTCAAGTATAAAGTCTAAAGACATACTACTTCCTTAGATATAAGGGTATACTATTAAATATGTAGAGTAGTATATATTCTCATGTGTTGATAGTGGAAGTTGACTTGGAGGTTTCTTTGAATCCATTTCTCACATCTTAAAATTGGCTTGATAGGCTATCTAAAAGTTGGCAATATGCTCGTACGATCGAATCCTTACTTGGTTTATACTAGAGAGTTTCAAGTTCACTAAATGTTGAGATCATAATCTAGAAATTAAAAATGAATTCGTGGAAGTTGACGATAGTTACTTTTAGGAGTTAGATTATTGAGACATGGATAGTGTATTTGAGTGACTTAGCAATGGATAACCTCAAGACATGTAGGCAACTCTGGAGACTAAGTTTAACCAGGTTGATGAATCTTTAGTATAACAAGATATAAGGATGTTGGAATCGAGGAATTTATGTAGCTAGAACTCGTGTTTGGAAAACTACACCTAAAATGTTAGGTCGGATAGAAGTTTAAGGAATTGAATTATGCATTAAATGACTAACGTTACTAAAGGTCCTAAGTTGGATATTTATGATATTAAGAAACACTGTATTAGTTGGTGTCCCTCGAACTTAGCTGTAAATACGCAAGTAAGTCATTCTATGCTCTCGTTATTTGGATACCCTAGAGGATATTAGGAATCATATATCCCTAAGTAACACCGATGGACCTATTATATAAACCATCGAAACGATATTAAGCATCTGGTTGCGAAGTGGAGTTGTTAGGATTTGATTAGTAATCCTAAATAGCTAATTATGAGTACACATGATGATTCATGGTGAACCCTAGGACTTAAGGTCGATGAGTCTTGATGCTCTTAGCTAGTTGAACATGTAAACGAAGAAAGTAAGATAGAGATGAATCAGAGTCATGATGACCCAAGAGACTATTGGTAGACAACTGTATTATGTGCACCGTTTCATATCTAGAAACTAGCTGTTGGTAGACTTCAAATCGTGGTCGTTAAATGGAGGGCGGATCTTGTAGTGATAGTTATATGAGTTGTTGACTACTTTTGAAGTTCTATTAGATTATATTGTGGTTATAATCCTTATGTTGACACGACCTTGAAGTTATTTTGTGTAACGAGCTACTTGGATTAGTATGGTAAGTGTCTTATGAGCTAGATCATTTCGGTACCCATTTATAGTCCTAGGATTGTTGTTGTACGACCGGTAACCTAGTAGAGAATTGATCTCGCTTACATGGCTATGAACCTAGCTTAGTAACATTAATGTCGAAGATATATTGGCGGGCATTAAGTGTTCGAAGGAATGATTAGGTCGCTAAGTGAGTAGGACCATTGTCTTCTTAAGTATGACGTAACCTTGGATCGAGGTGAGTGGAATTTATTTGAGGTTGAAACTATTCACCTTAGGAGTTTTGGATAAGATTAAAAGAAAATTCTGAAGCCTCGTGACTTGAAGATAGGGATTTGAATAAGGAAATAGATTGTGGATCATAAGCTGATGAAATTTATTTGTAAGAGTTGAACTAGTGTAACATGATTAGTTTACCCATGCAATTTCGATGGCAATTTGTTGGTGATACTTGATAAACCTTAGAATTCGAGTTTAATGAATCTCAACGGTCTTTCTCCTTGATTACGAGCGTGAAGGTTAATGAAGCTGGGAAAGGATGTTAGTGAATAGGAGCTTATAACCAGAAGACTAGTCATTAGAAGATTTACTAATCCGATGTACCTTCAAGATAAGAACTATGATACTACCGATAGATGGCGACTTGAGATGGATTAGTTTGTTTGGTGAGTTCAACCTGAAAAGAGGGTTGTATCGTGGAAATGATCCGTAACTTGTGTATGACCTATTATGTGATAACAGTTTTGAAGCTAGTAGATAGGATATGTAAATCGGATATAGACCTATCATCTTGAAATTAGGGTATGTCACCTTAGGATCATGGAATTATTGTGATATTCCTTTTGAGGTATGAATGCGAGATTGACACAACATGAGTCATGATTTTGGAATTATAGTTATATAGCTAGAATACCGATGCAACTTTGATGACTATGTTTGGAGATTCTAATCTTAGTTAATGAACTCGACCTTAAGACCAATTGGAGAAACATAGGAAGTGAATTGGTTGAGGTAAGAGATCACCAAACACGGGACGAACATGAGTAGGAAGAATAACAAGGGTTAGAATCCGTCTAAATGACCTTGACAAGTAAGAATGAATTTCGGGACGAAATTCTTTTAAGGAGGGGAGGATGTGAGGCCCAGCCCCGAATAACGTGCCTTATCTCGATTTGCGTGCCTTAGACCTAGAACTGTACGATCGACCCTAGATTACGTGCCCTGTCTTGGTTTTTATGCATGCCTCGTTATTCGTGCCTTAACCTAGAATTGTGTGCCCTAATCCTCGATATACGTGCGATACCTAGATAAACATGCCATGACCTTAATTTAGGTGCGAGACCTCGATTTGCTTGTGTCTCTTCGTTTCGTGTGCATTAACCTTGAACTTCGTGCTTTAACCTAGGTTTAAGAGTCGTGTCTTGAATTACGTGCCTTGTATTGGTTTACGTACATTTATCTAGGGATTGCGTGCATTTGCATTGAAATCTGTGCATTAGTCTTGAAGTATGGGCATTAGTCTTGTAGTTCGTGTCTTACCTCGTAGTTCGTGTCTACCTCGTAATTTGTGCCCTAGACCTAGGAATCCGTGCCACCACGTTGATCAAGAAAGAATCCTACACAAAGCACTAGACACTAAAATAATCCTACACAATCCACTAACCAATATTATATTCCTAATTCAAATTCTCTACAAACTCCACTAACAATAAAATAATACTAAACTATTCCTACATTTTCTACTATCTATTATTCTATTCATAATTCAACTCATCAACAAACATTCCTATATTTTATTCTACCTAAAATCCCTAAATACCCAACATTCTCTTACACACATGTTAAAACAATTCAAAAGATGACACAAAATCAGATTTTTGCATGCATGTTTAATTCAAAATAATTCTAGACACTGTCATGACACAAAAACACTTATCAATGCATAAAAAATTGCTCAAACCACCTCAATTCTCACACCATTTTCGACCAAACCACCTATGCCCATGCTAACATTTCAAAATTCCATCTTGAAGACAAAAAAATTCTGAATTTGTATGCCCAAGGCTGACCACATGCTCAAAAAATTGCAAAAGCCTCATTTTTCTCTCATTTCTCTCACTTTCCTCACATTTTCTCTCTCTCCCTCTCATTCTCTCTCTCCATTTCGGTTTTGGGCTGATTTCTCACCTTCCATATCTCATCTTCTTCACACCATGGTTGATCAAGTCAAGCAATCATCAAAGAAACTCAAGCAAACAAGCTAGGATGCGAAAATCACACATGCATGCCCTTTGAAGTCCTCATTTCGGCCCTAGGTGAGTTTTTAGGCTTCCATTTCTTTTCTTCTTGTTCTAACCTCATGCATGTACTAAGAGCTTGGTCACTAAGCTAGGAAAATAGAGAAAACCAAGTTGGAATCTTGGCTAAGCAAGAAGAAGAAGAGATTTGAAGCTTCAACAAGTTTTTGAGCATCTTTTGGTTGATTGCAAAGGTGAGGGTTAAAACCTTTTGAAAACTCTTTAAAAACTCACATGCATGCTCATAGATGTGTGTGTTTTCTTCTGTACTTGAGATATATGGTCGTTCATAAGCTTAAATGACCATGCATGGCAAGATCTTGGCTTGAAAATGATGCTAGGTGAAGTCGAAATGGATGACAGCTCTCTGACCAGTCTGTTCAAGGTACATTTAGCTAAGCAAATGATGTTGAAAATGATTGAAAATTTGTGGGTGACTAGTTAGGACAGTTTTAAACATTTTTCCCAGAAATAGGCAGAAGCTAATTTTGACCCTAAGGTCCTCAAAATGGCAAATCATTAAAATGTGACCAAATCTGGAAATCTGGAAAAATGAATCAAGTTTTGGCAGATGCACTGACCTTGTGGAACGAACCATATTTGACTTAGTAAATGATGTCCAAAATGCATGAAATTTGGTTTGCTGCTAGATTTTTCAGTTCTGGACAACTTTTTTCAGAAATAGACCAAAGCTAAAAATGACTCTAAGGACCTCAAAAACGTCATTTTCTGAAAAGTGTGCAAATCTGGACAGTTTTGTGTTACCTCACTGTTTCGGTTATAACTAATGATTCTGAACTCCAATTTATGCAAGGCTTGTTTCTGATTTTAGTTAACTTCTTAAGCTTTAATTTGACATCTTATTCACTAAATTTGGAGATTTTTTGATTATTCGATTGATTATGAGAAAACAGCCTATTGCAGTGAGTGTTCCACTTAGCTATGTGCTTGGAAAACTATTGTAACCTCTTTTGTGGCACTAGTTGCTTGGAATTGTGGTGTTGGAATATTATGTGGACTATTTTAAGCACTTGAGGATGTATGAATTGAATGATGTATGACTTGGGAATGATGTTAAGTTGACTTAGGGTTTGATCGCATGATTATGCATGAAATGGAAACCCTAATGACTAAGTATTCTTGCTAAGTGTTAACCATTGGATATTGTGAGGAAACTGTACGTTGCGTGGGCTGCCCGTAAATGTTTTATAACTTTAAAAGTGATCTTGACCATTGCATGTTGACAAATAAGCTTTTCTCGCTTTTGAACCCTTGTTGATATCACTGCATGTTGAGTAATCTTATCACTTGATTGCGTGGACTTTTAATGAGTTATATGGCCTGTTTTATATGTGTTACATGGCTGCTCATTTAATTTCCATATAACTCTATATGCCTTTCAAGTGAAATTTCCTGTCTTATCATGTCCTACCTGTTTATCTGTCAATGTGCAATCTTATGACTGTCCGGAGGCAACCTACTTTGTTGTCCTCCTTCTGTGATATATATTACCTGTCATAAATGTGCATTGCATACAAGGTTGCAACCTTCCTGTCGGCATGGTAGTGATCACGCACGCCGGGCGGCATCGAGCTTGCCGGTGTTACCGTGACCACCATGGTCCCATTCCCTCTCTCGCTTGGGGGCTAGACTTCCTCGGAGAGTTGGGTCGTAGGATTTTGGGGTACATCCGGAGTACACCCACCTGGTGTGTTTTGGGGAATGATTTGAAGTTGGTCGCAACTTCTGATTCTGAAACTGATCTGAGAGCAAAAGCTCACCGTATCCTTTTTATTATGTGTATAAGTACTCCCGCTTGGTTTCTAGAGAACCTCGGGGAGGAAAGACCGGTATTCCTGTTCTGTACTTATATTTCTGTACTTGTATTTCTGTACTTGTATCTCTGTTGTATTCATGTTTGAGAAAGGGATTTTCATAAGTTTAACCAGAAAATGAGTTTCAAAACTTATTTCTCGTTCCCCCTCGCTGAGTTCATAAGGACTCACCCTCTTTTATCATCTCAGGAGAAGAAGATCAAGAACAGGTACCCGAGGACGATGTGCCTAACGATGATTCCTTGGAGTGATTGCCTGTCTTGTGTGCTTTGCGTGATTTTGGCTATTTATGAACTATGCTACTTGAAGACTATTTCTTTTATGTTGCTCGTTGTTTATTGATGTAAATGACCCCGTTGTAATTTGGGTCTAATTCTGGGATTGTACTATCTGTAACCGGATGAACTTTTATTTGGTTGTTTGCTTTCGTTTTCTTAATTAGTAGTTATCGTAGGCATTCAAACCACTAGATGAACAATCAACTAAGTTAATTCTATCTAATTTGACTTAGGTGCTCATTTGCAAACTAAAGGATAATAGTTACTTGCATGATAGGAAATTGACAAATAAACAGGACATAGTTATCATGTTAGGCTTATTAACCAAACGAGACTTTCAAGGTAAACTAGTTAGCCAATTGGTTGGTGTCAAATAGGAGTCCTTAATGGAATTGGATTAATGATTTGAATAATTGAGGCGTTTAGAGAATTAGGTCAAACCAAAGAGCCCAATTACAGCCGTTATGCTGCCGGTTTACCGAAAAATTTTGGAGTTTAGGCCAAGACGTTAAGTGTTAAATCTTCATGAACGGTTAAGTACGAAACGTGACTTGAATGTTTAGATCATACCCTAGTCTAACCTTTATAGGCCGGGTTGGGGCGTGACAAATGCTGAGCATTGGTGGCACACAGTGGAGGCACTTTAGGAAACTGATCATACACCTCACTTGTGGAGTAATTTCGTCAAGGCTTTCAAGGGGAAATACATACCTGCAGTTTTGAGGCAAAGGCGGATTGAAGAGTTTATGACCTTGACTCAGGGCAACATGTCAGTGGCTCAGTATGAGGCCCGCTTCGACAGACTGTCCCGCTATGCACAATACATGGTCAGTACCCCTGAGGCGAAGATATGGAAATTTATGAATGGGTTGAGGCCAGAAATTCAGGATCACTTGGCTTCACATGACTTTACTACATATTTTGCTCTCTTTGCTGCTGCTTCCCGAGTTGAAAAGAGGAAACTTGATAGAACCGATTCAAGTCAGCCGAATAAGAAACCTTACCAGCCTCAAAGACAACAGAGGAAATTCCAGACTCAGAGTCGCAGTCAAGGCCAGAGCCAAAACAGACTAGTCAATAACCGTGGCTCGTCTAAAGCACCATCAGCCTCTTCCACTCGTGGATCTACAGGTAGATCACCTGCTACTCAGGTTGTCACCTGTTCTTACTGTGACAAGAAGGGTCACACTGAGACCCAGTGCTGGAGGAAATCAGGATGATGCATGGGGTGTGGCAGCGATCAACACCAAGTTAAAGACTGCCCTAAATGGCAAGGAGGACAAAATCAGAATAAACCAGCTGGTAGAGGCAAGACCCTAGTTCCTAGAGTTCAGGCCTGAGCTTATACTATTGAATGCGAGGAGCTTCCTGAGAAGACTACTGTTGTTGAAGGTACATTCTTGATAATGAATCAACCTGTTAGGGTGCTAATTGATCCAGGTGCTACTCATTCATTTATTACGCCCTTATGTGTGCAACGTGTGAAATTACGAGTTGAATGTTTGCCTTACGAAGTAGAAGTCGGTACTCCGATGGGTTCTAAACTTGTTACTAGCTCAGCTTGTAAAGCATGTAAAATTCAAAGTAAGGATAGGGAATTCTCGGCCAATCTTATAGTACTACCCTTTCGAGACTATGAAGTCATCTTAGGGATAGACTGGTTGGCAAAGCATTATGCCCAACTAGATTGTCGGATGGAGATTGTAATATTCCAGATACCTGGTCAACCAACATTGGAGGTAATGGGTCGAAAAGACTTCACCGGGAGCTCCATCATTTCATCTACGAAAGCAGTGAAGTCCTTGAACAAAGGGTATAGCGGATACTTAGCTTACCTTATCAACAAGCCATCAGACAAAGCTAAGTTGGAGGAGATGCCGGTGATTAAAGATTATGCCGATGTGTTTCCAGAAGAATTGCCGGGTTTGCCTTTGGATCGGGAGATCGAGTTTGTAATAGAAGTACTGCCTGGTACCCAGCCGATATCTAAAGCTCCCTATCATATGGCACCAGCCGAGCTACAAGAATTGAAGGACCAATTGCAAGGATTGTTGAAGAAGGGGTTTGTTCAACCGAGTTCTTCTCCGTGGGGTGCACCAATTCTATTTGTAAAGAAGAAAGACGGAATGTTGAGGCTATGCATTGATTACCGTGGATTGAACCAAGTGACCATCAAGAATAAATACCCACTTCCATTGATCGATGAGTTGTTTGACCAACTTCAAGAAGCTAAAGTATATTCAAAACTCGACTTGAGACAAGGGTATTATCAGCTGCGGATCAAAAAGGAGGATGTTCCTAAATCGGCTTTCAGGACGAGATATGGGCACTATGAGTTCGTGGTAATGCCATTTAGGCGGACTAATGCCCCTGCAGCTTTTATGGACTTGATGCACAGGGTGTTTCAACCCTACTTGGACCAATTTGTGGTGATCTTTATTGATGATATTTTGGTATACTCGAAATTCGATGCTGAGCATGAACAACATCTGCGATTGGTATTGCAGAAACTTCGGGAGCATCAATTGTATGCAAAGTTTAGCAGATATGAATTTTGGTTGCAACACATTGCATTATTGGGACGCATCATATCCCAGGAAGGAATAGCGGTGGACCCAGTAAAAAGATAGAAGCGGTGATGTCTTGGAGGAAGCCAGAAAATGTCACAGAGGTTCAGAGTTTTCTTGGTTTAGTCGGCTATTATCGGAGGTTCGTGAAGGATTTTTCAAAGATTGCAGGACCGCTTACAAAGCTCACTCAGACAAAACAAAGTTCGTGTGGGATGACAAGTGTGAGAATAGCTTTCAGGAGCTGAAAACAAGATTGACGACCGCACTTATTCTTGCATTACTTGAAGGAAGTCAAGGCTTCGTAATCTATAGCGATGCTTCTAAGGAAGGACTAGGTTGTGTTTTAATGCAGAATGGTAGAGTGATTGCGTATGCCTCTAGGAAGCCCAAGCCGTATGAATTGAACTACCCGACGCGTGATTTGGAGTTAGCGGCTATTGTGTTTGCACTCAAGAAATGGAGGCATTATTTGTGGGGTAACAAGTTTGAGGTGTTTACGGATCACAAGAGCTTGAAGTACTTGTTCTCACAAAAAGAGTTGAACATGAGGCAAAGACGGTGGATGGAGCTCTTGGATGATTATAACTGCACAATCAATTAAATGCCCGGTAAAACGAATGTGGTGGCTGATGCCTTAAGCCAGAAGGCGAGCATGGCAAAATTGGAGGTTAAGGTATGGGAGATGTTAGAGGAAGCATTTTTGTGGAAACCACAATTGACTCAAAAAGGATTACTTTTTGCCACTACACAAGTTCAATCGACCTTGTTGTCTGAGTTACGAGAGGCTCAACAGAAGGATCAACAGTTCCAAAAGATTAAGGAAAGCAACGCAGATTTCAAGAGTCGAATTTGTGTCCAAAATGACCCAGAGTTGAAAAAGAAGATTCTTGAAGAAGCCCATAACTCAAGATACACCCTTCACCCTGGTGGAACAAAGATGTATCGGGATTTAAAGAAACACTATTGGTAGAATAACATGAAGAAAGAGATTGTAGAGTTTGTGGCATGGTGTTTAACTTGTCAGAGGGTCAAAGCAGAATATCAATGACTAGCAGGTTTACTTCAACCGTTGGAAATTCCCCGATGGAAATGGGAACATATAACTATGGACTTTGTCATGGACCTGCCCAGGTCACAAAAGGGTCATGACGTCGTTTGGGTCATTATGGATAGATTAACTAAGTCAGCACACTTTTTACCAATGAACAAGGAGGATAGTCCTGAGAAACTGGGAGATATGTATGTGGCGGATATTGTAAGGTTACATGGGACGCCTGTGAGTATTGTGTCGGATAGGGATCTCATTTTACTTCCCAATTTTGGAAGAGATTACAAGAAGCTTTGGGGACGAAGTTGAGTTTCAGTACAGCTTATCACCCTCAGACTGATGGACAATCTGAGAGAACTATTCAAATTTTGGAGGATATGCTGAGGGCGTGTATTGTAGACTTCGGAAAAGGTTGGGAGAAATATCTGCCTCTAGCGGAGTTCGCTTATAATAACAACTATCAGGCCACTATCGGGATGGCCCCATTTGAGGCATTGTATGAACGTAAGTGTCGATCCCCAATTTACTGGGATAAAGTAGGTGAGACGAAGACTTTTGACCCGACCCTTCTACCATAACTTATGAAGACTATTGAAAATATCCACCTCATCTGGAAACGGATGCTTACTGCCCAAAGCAGGCAGAAAAGTTATGCAGACCGACGGAGACGAAATTTGGAATTTGAGGTCGGCGACAAGGTGTTCTTGAAGTTATCACCTTGGAGGGGACTGATTAAACTTGGTAAGGGTAGAAAGTTGAGCTCGAGGTTTGTAGGACCATTTAGGACAATTGAAAAAGTTGGCAAATTAGAGTATCGCCTGGAACTACCCCAAAACCTCCCCAATATTCATGATGTCTTCCATGTTTCAATGCTACGAAAGTATCACCCTGATCCATCGCACATCTTGGAACCAGAACCGTTGTAGCTTCGGGAGAACTTGTCTTATGAAGAAAAGCCTATTCGGATTCTAGACGAACAAGATTGCGAGTTGCGCAACAAGTCGATACCGATGGTGAAAGTGTTGTGGGATCACCATGGAGTTGAAGAAGCAACGTGGGAAAGGCGAGACCAGATGGAGCAACAGTATCCAGCATTATTCCAAAGGTAATATTGAATTTCGAGACGAAATTCCTTTAAGGAGGGGAGGATGTGAGGCCCGACCTTGATTTGCATGTGATACCTCATTTCGTGTACTCTAACCTTGAACTGCTTGCCTTAACCTAAGTTTAAGAGTCGTGTCTTGATTTACGTGCCTTGCATTGATTTATGTGCATTCATTTAGAGTTGCGTGCATTTACTTGGAATACGTGTGTTCATCTCGTAGTATGTGCCCTAGACCTAGGAAAGTATGCCCACACGCTAATCGAGAAAGAATCCTACACAAAACACTAGACTATTAAATAATCCTACAACTCCACTAACTAATATTTTAATCCTAAGTCAATGCACTAAAAGACAAAACGCTAAACACTAAACATTCTTTATTGCTTATTCTTTTTACGAAACCCATGCACCTCAAATTCCACACTTGTTATAACTTATAATACCTTAATTTGAATCTGAAATTTCAACCTTGTATAGCTCACTTGGCTGACCATACCATGCAATTTGACAAGCTCTGCATAACTCCAAACATGCCTAGACATTCTATGACATAAACACCTAACACAATGCATAGAAAACTCCAAAAACACCCTATCCTAAGCTACCTTTCTCGGCCTACACACCATGCCCATCCCTCACAATTCAAAATGCTCAAAAGATGACATAATTTTAGATTTTGAAGAGCTCTTGGCCGACACACACACACACACAAGCATCAACATTCTCAAAAACTCTCAAGCTCTCTTTCTCTCTCATTTTCGGCCATGGCTTCAACTTGACTCTCCATAGCTCAATCTCATCTTCTAAGGCTCCCCTAGGCTCTCAAGGACTCTAATAAACTCGACCATAGCAGCCCAAGCAAGCAAGAAGCAAGAAAAAAATGCATGCAAGCTCATAAAACTCATCACTCTCGGCCTTAGGTATGTTTTGCTAGTTTTCTTCCATTTCTTTTGGTTTCACCCACATGCACACCTTCCTCACATGCTAACTCACTTAGGAATTAAAGGAAAACAAGCCATCTCTCGGCCAAAGCAAGGAAGAAGCTCCGTTTGTGCATCTTCAAGAACATTTGTGCTTCTTCATCTATTAACTTGCTAAGGTGAGGGTTAAACACTTTTAAAAGCTTCCAAAACTCACATGCATGCTTTCATATGGCTAGATTTACCTCTATAATTATTGTATATGTGTGTATATGAGCTTATCTTCGCATGCATGGCATGATAATGGCTAGAACTTGAGGATAGGTAAAAACGTTTTGCTGGCAGTTTCTGATCTTGTAGTTTGAAGAGCATTTGGCTTAGTAAACCTTGATAAAAATGCGTAAAAATTAGTAGGCCACTTTTTTTGTCAGTTATGAACATTTTTTTGTTGAAATAGGCCAAGGCCGATTTTGACTCTAAGGCCTTCAAAATGACAAAATATCGAAAGGTGTCTAAATCTGGAAAAATTGGAAATATGAAGTAGGATCTGGCAGCCTTCGGACCTTGTAGAATGAAACAGTTTTGGCATAGAAAATAATGTCAAAAATGCATAAAAATTGGACTATTGCTAGAATTTTCAGTTCTGGACATTTTTATCAGAAATAGACCAAAGCCAATTCTGACTCTATGACCCTCAAAATTGGCAAATATAGTAATATGTCTAAAACTGGACAGTTTTGCGTAGTCTCACGGTTTCGTCCATAACGC
>CM075780.1:29697808-29705308 GCA_037974665.1 Ehretia macrophylla
TCCATGCTCGCTACGTGCATAAGTGCCGCCGCAAGTGTGTGGGGTTTCAAGGCAATGATGATGCCCAATTATGCCCAAGTGCTAAGTGCTATGCCCAAGGATGCCCAAATGCTAAGTGCTATGCCCAAGGATGCTCAAGTGCTATACCCAAGTGCTATATGCTATGCCCAATGATGCCCAAGTGCTATGTGCTATACCCATTGATGCCCAAGTGCTATGTGCACCCAAGCTCTATGCCCAAGTGCTATGTGCACCCAAGTGCTTTGCCCAATGATGCCTAAGTGCTATGTGTTACGCCCAAGTACTAATGGGCCCACTACCGACTAACCCCACACATCGTTTCGAGTGCCCAAGTGTTAGACAGCCTATGCTTGCTTCGTAAGAGATGACAAAAAATTTGAATCCGACCTTGTGTGCTGCCGGCCCGTCGAGGTGTTTAACGTTCTTCCCTTAGCATTAACGGTGACTAAGGTTATGTTGCCCTTATCTTCAGCACGGCTGGGCACGTTGGTGAACGGTTGCGGCATAGCTACCCACGGTATTGTACAACGGTGCACGATTGGGCCTCGAATGGGGCACGTACTTAGGGCACGAACATGGGGCCTTGGATGAGCTACAGCTTGGCATGCAGTTGGGGCACGACTTGGCAAGGTTGTTACGCAGTGGGGTCGCGCATCGGGCACGATGGGGCAAGCACTTGGGCGATAATGCCACACGAAGGTCTGCGCATAGGGCGCCCATGCTGCGCGAACGTGCGCGCATAGAGTGCCCATGCTGTACGATGGTGCGCGCTTGTGGCCCGCATACCGCATGAAGGTGTGCGCATGGGGTGCCCACGCCGCACGAAGGTGTGCACATGGGACGTGCATGCAGTAATATGGTGCGCCCATGCGGCCCACATGCCGCACGATAGTGCGCGCATGGGGCGCCCATACCGCACGATGGTGTGCCCATACCACACGATAGTGCGCATACCGCACGAAGGTGCGCGCATGTGGCGGCCATGCCCCAAGAATGTGAGCGCATATGGCCAACATGCCATATGAAGGTTCGCGCATGGGGTGCCCATACTACACGATAGTGCATAAATGCCGCACGATGGGGCGCGCATGCTGCACGATGTTGTGTGCATCAGGCTCGCACGCCTCACGATGGTGCGAGCATGTGGCCCTCATGCTGCCCGTAGGTGCGCGCATGAAACTCTCATGCCACATGATGGTGAGCGTATTGGGTGCCTATGCGGCACGATGGTGCGCACATATGGCCCCTATGCCGCACGAAGGTGCGGGCATGGGGCGTCCATGCCACACGATGGTGCACCTGTGGCCCGCATGCGTCACGATGGTGCGCGTATGGAGTGCCCATGCCGCACGATGGTGTGGGCATCGTGTTCGCATACCGCACAATGGTATACGCATGTGGCTCGCATGCGGCATGAAGGTGCTTGCATGGGGTGCCCATGCCGCCCCTTCATGTGCGCATGGGGCCCACATTTCGCACGATGGTGCGCGCAAGTGGCGCACGCAAGGCGCTCGAGGGGAGTTGTTGGGGCATTGTTGGGGCACTGTTGGGGCACGATTGGGACACTATGGGCGTATGCTTGGGGGATGATGGGGGATGTTGGAGGACGTCTTTGGCACTACTAGGGGACGTTGGGCATGACAGACATTGTTAAACTTTTGGGGTAATGGGCATGCGGAATGTGTTATGACACAAATGTGGACATTGATGTCCTTTTACAAGTGGTTTCCGAATCTATGAAGTAGTCTTAACCTTTCCCTTGTCCGACAAACAGTTCGTCACATTTGTGAGGCGAATTAGATTAATCGGGTTCCCAATCCATCCAAAAAAAATTTTAACGCCAAATATCATGTAAACAAATTAATTTATGAATTAATATAAATTTTTTGGATTTTTCTAGTATTTTTTCTGATTTTTCCCTATTTTTCGTAATTTTTAAATATTAAAAATTAATTTTCTTTAAAAAAAATTTTGAATATCATTTAACAAATTAATGTATAAATTAATATAATTTTTTTTTGAATTTTCAACTATTTTTTTTATGATTTTTCCCTATTTTTTGCAATTATTAAATATTAAAAAATATTTTTTTGACAAAAATAATCTTGAAGCATCTGAATATCATATGCTATCAATAAGGAGCAAGTTGGGTACGAAGATCATGCCACATGGGGCCATTTATAGTGTAAAACACCCATTATGAATCTTTGACAAAATGTACGTTACTGCTGTCACTTGGGTTTTTTCATCTAAATGTACTATATGGGGTATGTGGTGTAAAGCCCCCTGGTCGAGGTCCATGTAGGGGGACGTTGTGGGCACTTCGTGGCATACTGTGGACTATATCGTGGGCTATATTGTGGGCGAGAATGACTACCGAATGAATCACGCTGAGGTATTACATTGCATACCCGTGCGTTAGGGTCGTGCCACCCCCGCCCCGCGTCCCCCAGCATATCCCTCATCGCAGCACTAGGATAGCTAATGAGGAACATGGTGGCTTCCCTAGCCCTTCATTCTCCATCATGGTGCTGCAACACCGTCGATGTTATTGGGATGGCGAGTGGTTGCCCAATCACAAAATTAGCCATCCCCGTGCCGCCGGCTAGGTACACGTTGGGGGACATTCCTGTCCCCCAACGTGTTGTTGGGCCTGCGCGATGAGTGAATCGCCTAGCACATGAAGCCATGGCTGTTGCTGAGTGGATGTGCGCGTGTAGTGTCGTGGCGATCCAAGTAGCGCGTGGGCTTGGGTAGCTCTTGGGGGACGATGGGGGCAAGCGTGATGCGCGAATCGCCTAGCACACGTGACATTGGCTTTCGTTAAGCAATGTCACGAGCATTGCGATGAGACGATTGTTGATGCTTCAATGTCGTGGCAATCCAAGCACCATGTGGCCTTGAAGTCGTCCCCCGGTAGGTTCTGATATGCCTGTGCGATGCGCAAATCACCTAGCACACGACGCCATGGTCCTCGCTGAGTCGTAATGCGACGGACGTGATCTAGTGTCATGGCAATCCAAGCACCACGTGGGCAGGAAGGTAGTTTGCTTGTCCCATTCCGTGCATACGGGTGCATACAAGGTGACGGTATAGGCATGAGCGATGCTGGAATCGCCTAGCACATGGCCTTGGCTTTCGTTAAGTGACGACGCGAGCGTTGCGATGAGACAATGGCTAGAGCTTCAATGTCGTGGCGATCCAAGCACCGTGCTGCCTCGAAGCCGTCCAACGGTGTGTTCCTATAGGCTTGCATGATGCGCGAATTGCCTATCACATGATGCCATGGTCCTCGCTGAGTCGTAATGCGATGAATGTAGTCTAGTGTCGTGGCATGTGGGCAGGAAGGTAGTTTGCTTGTCCTGTTCCCTGCATACAGGCGCATACAGGGGGATGGTAAGGGCATGCGCGATGCGCGAATTGCCTAGCACATGGCCTTGGCTTTTGTTAAGTGACGATGTTAGCGTTGCGATGAGATGATAGCTAGAGCTTCAATGTTTTGGCGATCCAAACACCGTGTTGCCTCCAAGGTGTTTGATGAGGTATTTCTCTGGGCCCGCGTGATGCGTGTATTTCCTAGCACACGTCGCCATGGTCCTCGCTGAGTTGTAATGCGACGGACGTGGTCTAGTGTCGTGGCGAGCCAAGCACCGCGGGACTCAAAGTCCGCTTTCGATTGGTACCTCATGTGCGTGCACTCGGTGCTTGGTCAGGAACCACGAAATGGGCTCATAAGCTTGCGACATGTAGCCTAGTCATGCACCTCATGCCATTTCCGTCCCTTGTCCATTGTCCCTCAGAAGTTCTTTGTGCCTAGCGGTGCATTCTCAGGCCATCTCATTGGTTCCATCAGCTTGAAGGGCTTCGTTTGCCTAGACGGTGGGGCAGTTACTGGCTTGGTGGTCTGGGCATAGCGAACGTGATAGCGCGTGAGTGGTGGTCGGCTTGTATGGGTCGGTTGGATCCCTGCTTGAGCAGTGACGTCCGCCCTTACTTGTCTCTTCATTCGCGTGTCGAGTACTTACGTTGCCTCAGTTTGTCGGTTGGTTTCCTGTGTTGCGTACCTACAAAGAAGGGAGTCTAAAGTCATATCGTCCATCTTTTTCCTTGCGTCTGCCTCCGTGGACGATGTGGGGCGAATCCCTAAGCACGTCCCGTGTTCAACGCCGCTCACTCTAACAAGTACGGCACACGTGGCCTGTGGGGCGTCGCTCGATCTCTCGGATGCGGCACACCATGACGGTATGGGGTCCTTGGCCTCTATTTGCCCTAAATCAGATTTCGTTGCTAATTGCGTATGACAATCGTGTGCTCATCTCAGACCGTCGACCCTTAGGGGACGACGTGCCTCGTACGATGTTGACATCGGTGATGTATGGTACCTAGTTGATCCTACCAGTAGTCATATGCTTGTCTCAAAGATTAAGCCATGCAAATGTAAGTATGAACTAATTCAGACCGTAAAACTGGGAATGGCTCATTAAATCAGCTATAGTTTGTTTGATGGTATCTACTACTCGAATAACCGTAGTACTTCTACAGATAATACGTGCAACAAACCCCGACTTCTGGAAGGGATGCATTTATTAATTAAAAGGTCGACGCGGGCTCTGCCCGTTGCTGTGATGATTCATAATAACTCGACGGATTGCACAGCCCTCGTGCCGGTGACGCATCATTCAAATTTCTGCCCTATCAACTTTCGATGGTAGGATAGTGGCCTAACATGGTGGTGACGGGTGACGGAGAATTAGGGTTCGATTCCGGAGAGGGAGCTTGAGAAACGGCTACCACATCCAAGTACAATCTAAATCCCTTAACAAGGATCCATTGGAGGGCAAGTCTGGTGCTAACAATCGCGGTAATTCCAGCTCCAATAGCGTATATTTAAGTTGTTAATGTTAAAAATCTCGTAGTTGGACTTTGGGATGGGTCGGCCGGTTCGCCTCAAGTGTGCATCGGTCGTCTCGTCCCTTCTACCGGCGATGCGCTCCTGGCCTTAACTGGCTGCGTCGTGCCTCCAACATTGTTACTTTGAATAAATTAGAGTGCTCAAAGCAAGCCTATGCTCTGTATACATTAGCATGGGATAACATTATAGGATTTCGATCCTATTGAGTTGGCCTTCGGGATTGGAGTAATGATTAACAGGGACAGTCGGGGGCATTCGTATTTCATAGTCAGAGGTGAAATTCTTAGATTTATGAAAGATGAACAACTTCAAAAGCATTTGCCAAGGATGTTTTCATTAATCAAGAACGAAAGTTGGGGGCTCGAAGATGATCAGATACCGTCCTAGTCTCAACCATAAACGATGCCAACCAGAGATCGGCGGATGTTGCTTTTAGGACTCCGCCGGCACCTTATGAGAAATCAAAGTTTTTGGTTTTCGGGGATAGTACGGTCATAAGGCTAAAACTTAAAGGAATTGATGGAAGGGCACCACCAAGAGTGGAGCCTGAGGCTTAACTTGACTCAACACGGGAAAACTTACCAAGTCTAGACATAGTAAAGATTGACAGACTGAGAGCTCTTTCTTGATTCTATGGGTGGTGGTGCATGGCCGTTCTTAGTTAGTGGAGTGATTTGTCTGGTTAATTCCGTTAACGAACGAGACCTCAGCCTACAACTAGCTATACGAAGGTATCCTTCCGCAGCTAGCTTTTTAGAGGAACTACGACCTTTTAGGCCTCGGAAGTTTGAGACAATAACAGGTCTGTGATGCCCTTAGATGTTTCGGGCCGCACGCGCGCTACACTGATTTATTCAACGAGTCTATAGCCTTGGCCGACAGGCTCGGGTAATCTTTGAAATTTTATCATGATGGGGATAGATCATTGCAATTGTTGGTCTTGAACGAGAAATTCCTAGTAAGCGCGAGTCATCAGCTCACGTTGACTACGTCCCTGCCTTTTGTACACACCGCCCGTCGCTCCTATCGATTGAATGATCTGGTGAAGTGTTCGGATCACAGCGATATGGGCGGTTCGCTACCCACGATGTCGTGAGAAGTCCAATGAACCTTATCATTTAGAGGAAGTAGAAGTCGTAACAAGGTTTCTGTAGGTGAACTTTCGAAAGGATCATTGTCAAACCCTCCAAAGGCAGAACGACCTACGAACTCGTTTAAACGATGCGGGGCCAACGCGGGGGAGGCGGCTCATCCCCAGCTCGCGTGTCGGTCCTGCGTTGGGGCGAACGCCCCAAAAATAATGAGCCCCAGCGCGGAATACGCCAAGGAAAACAAAAATGGGGGCCAGCCTATCCCTGTCCCGTCCGCGGTGTGCCGGGTTAAGCCTCGGTCCCTTACGAAATGAAAATGACTCTCGACAATGGATATCTCGGCTCTCGCATCGATGAAGAACGTAGCGAAATGTGATACTTGGTGTGAATTGTAGAATCTCGTGAACCCTCGAGCCTTTGAACGCAAGTTATGCCTAAAGCCGTCAAGCCGAGGGCACGTCTGGCTAGGCGTCATGTATCGCGTCGCCCCCCCACCCTGAGTCCCAACACTGGGTCGCCGGGTCAGTGCATGGGGACAGATTGTGGCATCCCATGTCTCGAGGTGCGGTTGGCCGAAATGCTAGTCCGGCGCGACGGACGTCAAGACAAGTGGTGGTCGGTCCATTCAACTAGCGAGTTGTCTTGCATCGTCCTGTCGCACATGCGGGACTAAAGATAGACCCTCCAACGCCGTGCGTTACGACCATGACCCCAGGTTGGGCGGGATTACCCGCTAAGTTTAAGAATATCAATAAGCAGAGGAAAAGAAACTTACAAGGATTCCCTTAGTAACGGCGAGCAAACTGGGAACAACCTAGCTTGAGAATCAGGCGGCTCCGCCATCCTAATTGTAGTCTGAAGAAGTATTCTCAGCGGTGGACCAAGCCTAAGTCCCCTGTAAAGGGGCGCCAGAGAGGGTGAGCCCCGCCATACCAGGACCCTATAGCACCACGAGGCGCTATCGGCGAGTTGGGTTATTTGGGAATGCATCCCTAAGCGGGCGGTAAATTCCGTCCAAGGCTAAATACGGGCGACAGACCGATAGCAAAAAAGTACTGCGAGGGAAAGATGAAAATGACTTTGAAAAGAGAGTCAAAGAGTGCTTGAAATAGTCGGGAGAGAAGCGGATGGGGGCCGGCGATGCTCCCTGGTCATATGTGGAATAGCGAGACCCGGTTCGCCAATTGGTTCGGGGTACGGACCAGTGCAGATTGTGGCAGTGGCCAAAGCCCGAGAAGTAGATATGTTCGCGGAATGCCATCGCCTTGATTGTGGTGGGGCAGCACACGCCTTCGGTGAGATTCGGCATTTGCGCGCTCCTGATGCTGGCCTGCGGGCTCCCTATTCGACCCCTCTTGAAACACAGACCAAGGAGTCTGACATATGTGCGAATCAACGGGTGCATAAACCCGCACGGCAGAAGGAAGCTGATTGGCGAGATCCCTCCCGGGAGGTGCACCGCTGACCGACCTTGAT
>CM075780.1:29707808-29712808 GCA_037974665.1 Ehretia macrophylla
TCGAGCAGCACCTAAATCCTTTGCCAATGACTTAAATACACGACGGGGTATTCTAAGTGGCAGAGTGGACTTGCTACCATGATACACTGAGATTCAGCCATTTGTCGCTCTGATTCGTCCCTCCCCCCTCCTCGCCTATCTCCGCCCTATCCGCAATCCAATCCCATCCCATCTCATCAACCAATACTATTTTCCCTAAACGGGCCAAGAAGTTCGACGCCCAATGCCGCTCCTCAAGTGTGTCTCCGAGTGCCTATGTTAGTCATAAGTTGTAACCCGAGTGTCTACGCGCGAATGCCCAAGTGTTGCCAAGTGCTCTGTGCCCAAGTCCGAATAACATTAGCCCAAGTTAGTTTGCCACGCTCGCTGCGTGCATAAGTGCCGCCGCAAGTGTCGTGGGGTTTTGAGGCAACGATGATGCCCAATTATGCTCAAGTGCTAAGTACTATGCCCAAGGATGCCCAAGTGCTAAGTGCTATGCCCAAGGATGCCCAAGGATGCCCAAGTGCTATGTGTTATGCCCAAGGATGCCCAAGTGCTATGTGCTATGCCCAAGGATGCCCAAGTACTATGTGTTATGCCCAAGGATGCCCAAGTGCTATACCCAAGTGATATGCCCAATGATGCCCAAGTATCGACGTCATAAGTTTTAAGTATCGACGAGCGAATGCCCAAAGTGCTATGACTAAGTGCTATGTGCTCTGCCCAATGATGCCCAAGTGCTATGTGCTATGCCCATTGATGCCCAAGTGCTATGTGCACCCAAGCTTTATACCCAAGTACTATGTGCACCCAAGTGCTATGTGCAACCAAGTGCTATTCCCAATGATGCCTAAGTGCTATGTGCTATGCCCAAGTACTAACGGGCCCACTACCAGCTGACCCCGCACAACGTCCCGAGTGCCCAAGTGTTAGACAGCCTATGCTTGCTTCGTAAGAGATGGCAAAAAATTTGAATCCGACCTTGTGTGCTGCCGGCCTACTGAGGTGCCTAATGTTCTTCCCTTAGCATTAATGATGACTGAGGTTATGTTACCCCTATCTTCGGCACGGCTGGGCACGTTGGTTAACGGTTGCAGCACGGCTGCCCACGGTGTAGCACGACGGTGCACGATTAGGCCTCGAATGGGCCATGTACTTGGGGCCTCGGATGAGCTATAGCTTGGCACGCAGCTGAGGCACGACTTGGCAAGGTTGTTGCGCAGCGGGGTCGTGCATTGGGCACGATTGGGTAGGCACTTGGGCGACGATGGTGTGTGCATGTTGAATTAAGGTGCGCGCATGGGGTGCCCGTGCCGCACGATAGTGCATGCATGTGGCACGCATACCGGATGAAGGTGTGCGCATGGAGTAGCCAAGCCGCACGATGGTGGGCGCATACTACAGGAAGATACGCACAAGGCACGTATATGCTGCAATATGGTACTCGCATGTGCCCCACATGTCGCACGAAGGTGCACGCATAAGGCACCCATGCCGCACGATAGTATGCGGAAGGGGCATCCATGCCGCACAATGGTGTGCGCATTAAGCGCCCATGACGGACGATGGTACGCTCATACCTCATGAAGGTGCGCGCATGTGGCCTGCATACCACACGAAAATGCGTGCTTGGGGTGCCCATGCCGCATGATAGTGCGCACATGCCTCACGAAGGTGCGCGCATGGGACGCCCATGTCGCACGATGAGGCACCCATGCTGCATGATGGTGAGCGCATGTGGCCCGCATGCCGCACGAAAGTGTGCGCATGAGGCGCCCATGCCGCACGATGGTACGTGCATGTGGCCCACATACCGCACGATGTAGCCCAATGGTACGCGCATGGGGCGTCCATGCCGCACGATGGTGCACATATCTGGAGCCTATGCTGCACGATGGTGCATGCATATGGCCCGCATGCCGCACAAAAGTGCGTGCATGGGGTACCCATGCCGCACAATACTGTGCTCATCGGGCGCGCATACCGCACGATGGTGAGCACATGTGGCCCGCATGGGTTACAAAGGTGCGCGCATGGGGCGCTAATGCCTCACGATGGTGTGGGCATTGTGCGCGCATGCCGCACAATGGTACACGCATGTGGCTCACATGCGGAACGAAGGTGCGCGCATGGGGTGCCCATGCCGCACGATGGTGATTACATCGGGTGCACATACCGCACGATGGTGTATGCATGTGGCTTGCATGCGGCACGAAGGTGCGCACATGGGGCACCAATGGCTCACGATGGTGTGGGCATCGTGTGCGCATGCCACACAATGGTGCACGCATTCCGCACGATGGTGCGCGCAAGTGACACGCTCTGGGCGCTCAAGGGACACTGTTGGGGTACTACTGGGGCACTGTTGGGGCACTACTGGGGCACTGTTGGGGCACGGCTGGGGCAATATGGTGGTACGCTTGGGGGACTATGGGGGATGTTTGGGGACGACTTTGGCACTACTAGGAGACTTTGGGCACGACGGGCAATGTTAAGCATTCGAGGGTAATGGGCATGCGGAATGTATTATGACACAAATGTGGACATTGATGTGCTTTTACAAGTGATTTTAGAATCTATGAAGTAGCCTTAACCTTTCCATAGTCCGACAAACAGTTCGTCACATTTGTGAGGCGATTTAGGTTAATCAGGTTCCCAATCCATCCAAGAAAAATTTTAACGCCGAATTTCATGTAAACAAATTAATTTATGAATTAATATAAATTTTCTTGATTTTTCTAGTTTTTTTTCTAATTTTTCCCTATTTTTCATAATTTTTAAATATTGAAAATTAATTTTTTGAATTTTTTTTTTAATATCATTTAACAAATTAATAAATGAATTAATATAAATTTTTCTGAATTTCTTAATATTTTTTCTGATTTTTCCCTATTTTCTCAATTATTAAATTTTAAAAAATATTTTTTCAAAAAAAATAATCTTGAAGCATTAGGATATCATATGCTACCAAAAAGGAACAAGTTGGGTACAAAGATCATGCCACATGGGGCCATTTATAGTGTAAAACACCCATTATGAATCTCTGGCGAAATGTACGTTACTGCTGTCACTTGGGTTTTTGCATCTAAATGTACTATAGGGGGTATGTGGTGTTAAGCCCCCTAATCGAGGTCCATGTGGGGGGATGTTGTGGGCACTTCGTGGCATATTATGGGCTATATTGTGGAAGGGAATGCCTACCGAGTGAATCACGCTGAGGTATTACCTTGCATACCCGTGCGTTGGGGTCGTGCCACCCCCGCCTCGCGTCCCCCAACATGTCCCTCAACGCGGTACCAGAATGGCTAATGAGGAACGTGGTGGCTTCCCTAGCCCCTCATTATCCATCTTGGTGCTGCAACACCGTCGACATCATTACGATGGCTAATGAGGGGGCGAGTGGTTGCCCAATCACAAAAGTAGCCATCCTCATGCCGCCGGTTAGATATACGTTAGGGGACATTCCCATCCCTCGACGTGTCGTTCGGCCTGCACGATGCGCGAATAGCCTAGCACATGAAGCCATGGCCTTTGCCGAGTGGGTGTGCTCGGCCATGGTCTAGTGTCATGGCGATCCAAGCAGCACGTGGGCTTGGGTGGCTCTTATAGGACGGTGGGGGCAAGCGTGATACGCGAATTGCCTAGCATACATGGCATTGGCTTTCGTTAAACAACGACGTGAGCATTGCAATGAGACGATTGCTGATGCTTCAATGTCGTGGCAATCCAAGCACCATGCAGCCTTGAAGCCATCCCTCGGTGGGTTCTGACGTGTATGTGCGATGCGTGATCGCCTAGCTCACGACGCCATGGTCCTCGCTGTGTCGTAATGCGATGGACATGGTCTAGTGTCGTGGTGATCCAAGCACCGTGTAGGAAGGAAGATAGTTTGCTTGTCCCATTCCATGCATACGGGTGCATACAGGGGGACGGTAGGGGCATGCACGATGCGCGAATTGCCTAGCACACGGCCTTGGCTTTCATTAAGTGACAACGCGAGCGTTGCGATGAGACAATGGCTAGAGCTTCGATGTTGTGGTGATCCAAGAACCGTGTTGCTTCCAAGCTGTCCGACGGTATGTTCCTATGGGCCTGCGCGATGCGAGAATTGCCTAGCACACGACGCCATGGTCCTCGTTGAGTCGTAATGCGACGGACATTGTCTAGTGTTACGGCGATCCAAGCACCGCAGGGGCTCAAAGTCCGCTTTCGGTTAGTACCTCAAGTGCGTGCACTTGGTGCTTGGTCGGGCACCAAGAAGTGGGCTCCTAAGCTTGCGACTTGCGGCTTGGTCATGGACCTCGTGTCGTTCCCATCCTTTGTCCCTTGTCCCTCAGGAATTCTTCCTGCCTAGTGGTACGTTCTCAGGCCATCTCGCATGTTCTGTCTGCATGAAGGGCTTCGTTTGCCTAGACGGTGGGGCGGTTAGTGGCTTGGTTGTCTGGGCATAGCGAACGTGAGTGGTATTCAGCTTGTATGGGTCGGTTGGATCCTGGCTTGAGTAGCGATGTCCGCCCCTGCTTGCCCCTTCATTCGCTGGCCGAGTGCTTACGTTGCCTCAGTTTGTCGGTTGGTTTCCTGTGTTGCGTACCTACAAAGAAGGCAGTCTCAAGTTACATCATCCATCTTTTTCCTTGTGTCTGCCTCCGTGGACGACATGGGGCGAACCCCTAAGCACGTCCCGTGTTCCACACTGCTCACTCCAACAAGTGCGGTACATGTGGCCCGTGGGGCATCGCTTGATCTCTTGGATACGGCACACCATGACCGTATGGGGTCCTTGGCCTCTCTTTGCCTAAAATCAGCGTTCGTCACTAATCGCGTACGACAGTCGTCCGCTTGTCTCGAACCGTCGACCCTTAGGGGACGACGTGCCTCGTGCTACGCCGGTATCAATGAGGAATGCTACCTGGTTGATCCTGCCAATAGTCATATGCATGTCTCAAAGATTAAGCCATGCATGTACAAGTATGAACTAATTCAGACTGTGAAACTGTGAATGCCTCATTAAATCAGTT
>CM075780.1:29715308-29722808 GCA_037974665.1 Ehretia macrophylla
AGCCCCGTCATGCCCAGACCCTATCGCACCATGAGGCGTTGTCGGCGAGTCGAGTTATTTGGTAATGCAGCCCTAAGCCGGTGGTAAATTCCATCCAATGCTAAATACGGGTGAGAGACCAATAGCAAACAAGTACCGCGAAGGAAAGATGAAAAGGACTTTGAAAAGAGAGTCAAAGAGTGCTTAAAATTGCCAGGAGGGAAGCAGATAGGGGCTAGCGATAAGCCCCGGTCGTATGCAGAATGGCGAGAGCCGATTCGCCGATTGGCTAGGGGCGCAGACCAGCGTGGATTGTGGTGGCGGCCAAAGCCTGGGCAGTAGATATGCCTGCGGAACTCTGTCGCCTCGATTGTGGCGGGGCAGTGCGCACCTTCGACGAGCTTTGGTGTTTGCGAGCTTCCTATTCGACCTGTCTTGAAACACAGACCAAGGAGTCTGACATGTGTACGAGTCAACGAGTGTGTAAACTCGCAAGTCGCAAGGAAGCTAATTGGCGGGATCCCTGCCGGGGGGAACACTGCCGACCGACCTTGATCTTCTAAGAAGGGTTCGAGTGCAAACATACCTGTCGGGACCCGAAAGATAGTGAACTATGCCTGAGCGGGGCGAAGCCAGAGGAAACTCTTGTGGAGGCCCGCAGCGATACTGACATGTAAATCGTTTGTCTGACTTGGGTATAGGGGCGAAAGACTAATCGAACCATCTAGTAGTTGGTTCCCTCCAAAGTTTCCCTTATGATAGCTGGAACTCACGTGTGAGTTCTATCGGGTAAAGCCAATGATTAAAGGCATCGGGGGCGCAACGCCCTCGGCCTATTCTTAAACTTTAAATAGATAGGATGGTGCGGCTGCTTCGTTAAGCCGTGCCATATAATCAAGAACTCCAAGGGGGCCATTTTTGGTAAGCAGAACTTGGTGGTAGTAGCAAATATTGAAATGAGAAATTTGAAGGCCGAAGAGGGGAACGGTTCTATGTGAACGGAACTTGCACATGGGTTAGTTGATCCTAAGGGTTGGGGGAAGCCCTACAGATAGCGCGTTCCGCGCGTGCACCGAAAGGGAATCGGGTTAAAATTCCTATACCGGGACGTGGTATTTAGCGGCAACGTTAGGGAGTCCAAAGACGTCAGCGGGGGCCTCGGGAAGAGTTATCTTTTTTGTTTAATAGACTGCCGACCCTGGAAACGGCTCAGCAGGAAGTAGGGTCCAGCGGCTGGAAGAGCACCGCATGTCTGGCGGTGTCTAGTGCATCTCTGTTGGCCCTTTAAAATTCGGAGGACCGAGTGCCGTTGACGCCCGGTCGTACTCATAATCGCATCAGATCTCCAAGGTGAATAACCTCTGGTCGATATAATAATGTAGGCAAGGGAAGTCGGCAAAATGGATTCGTAACTTCGGGAAAAGGATTGGCTCTAAGGGCTAGGCATGGGGGTCCCAGTCCCAAACCCGTCGGCTATCGACGGACTGGTTGAGCTGCTCCTGCGGTGAGAGCCGGTTGCCACGTGCCGGTCGAGGGATGGACTACGAACAGCTCCCTCCGGGGCCTTCCCCGGGCGTCGAACAACGAGCTCAGAATTGGTACGGACAAGGGGAATCTGACTATTTAATTAAACCAAAGCATTGCGATGGTCCCTGCGGATGCTCACACAATGTGATTTTAGACCAATGCTCTGAATGTCAAAGTGAATAAATTCAACCAAGCGCGGGTAAACGGTAGGAGTAACTATGACTCTCTTAAGGTAGCCCAATGCCTCGTCATCTAATTAGTGACGCACAAGAATGGATTAACGAGATTCCCACTGTCCCTGTCTACTATCCAGTGAAATACCACTACTTTTAACATTAGTTTAATTATTCTGTGAATCGGAGGCGGGGCACTGTCCCTCTTATTGGACCCAAGGCTCGCTCTGCGAGCCGATCCGGGCAGAATACATTGTTAGGTGGGGAGTTTGGCTGGGCCGGCACATTTGTTAAAAGATAACGCAGGTGTCCAAAGATGAGCTCAACGAGAACAAAAATATTGTGTGGAAAAGAACGATAAAAGCTTGTTTGATTCTGATTTCCAGTACGAATATGAATAGTGAAAGCGTGGCCTAACGATCCTTTAGACCTTCGAAATTTGAAGCTAGAAGTGTCAGAAAAGTTACTACAAGGATAACTGGCTTGTGGCAGCCAAGCGTTCATAGTGACATTACTTTTTAATCCTTCGATGTCGGCTCTTCCTATCATTGTGAAGCAAAATTCACTAAGTGTTGGATTGTTCACCCACCAATGGGGAACGTGAGCTGGGTTTAGACCATCGTGAGACAGGTTAGTTTTACCCTACTGATGATAGTCCCGCAATTGTAATTCAACCTAGTACGAGAGGAACTATTGATTCGCACAATTGGTCATCGCGCTTGGTTGAAAAGCTTGTGGCGCGAAGCTACCATGCACTAGATTATGATTGAATGCCTTTAAGTCAGAAGACAGGCTAGAAACGACGTGCTTACCCTCCGCCTGTTCACCGACCCACAGTAAGGGCCTCCAATCGCCAAGCGCAAGTGTTGTTGGGCAAGCCATCGCGACAGAAACGTCGCGTCAGCAGCATTGAAGTATAATTCCCATCGAGCGGTGGGTAGAATCCTTTGTAGATGACTTAAATACGCAATTGGATATTATAAGTAGCAGAGTGGCCTTGCTACCATGATCCACTGAGATTCAGCCCTTTGTCGCACCGATTCGTCCCTCCCATCTCCTCGCCTATCTCCGCCCCATCCGCAATCTAATCCCATCAACCAACACTATTTCCCCCAAACGGACCAAAAGGTTCGACGCCCTATGCCGCTCCCTAAGTGTATTTCCAAGTGCCTAAGTAAGTTATAAGTTGTAACCCAAGTGTCGACGCGCGAATGCCCAAGTGTTGCCAAGTGCTTTACGCCCAAGTCCGAATAACATTAGCCCAAGTTAGTTTGCCATGCTCGCTGTGTACATAAGTGTCACCGCAAGTGTCGTGGGGTTTTGAGGCAACGATGATGCCCACTTATGCCTAAGTCCTAAGTGCTATGCCCAAGGATGCCCAAGTGCTAAGTGCTATGCCCAAGGATGCCCAAGTGCTAAATCCTATGCCCAAGGATGCCCAAGTGCTAAGTGATATGCCCAAGAATGCCCAAGTACTATACCCTAGTGCTATGCCCAAGGATGCCCAAGTGCTATGTGTTATGCCCAAGGATGCCTAAGTGCTATACCCAAGTGATATGCCCAATGATGTCCAAGTATCGATGTCATAAGTTTTAATTGTCGACGCGTGAATGCCCAAAGTGCTATACCCAAGTACTATGTGCTATGCCCAATGATGCCCAAGTGCTATGTGCAATGCCCATTGATGCCCAAGTGCTATGTGCACCGAAGCTCTATGCCCAAGTGCTATGTGCACCCAAGTGCTATGTGCACCCAAATACTATGCCCAATGATGCCTAAGTGCTATGTGCTATGCCCAAGTGCTAACGGGCCCACTGTCGGCCGACCCTGCACATCATCTCGAGTGCCCAAGTGTTAGATAGCCTATGCTTGCTTCGTAAGAGATGGCAAAAAATTTTAATCTGACATTGCCGGCCCGCTGAGGTGCCTAACATTCTTCCCTTAGCATTAACGGTGACTGAGGTTATGCTGCCCCTATCTTCGGCACGGCTGGGCACGTTGGTGAACGGTTATGGCACGGGTAGCCACGGTGTTGCACGACGGCGCACGATTGGGCCTCAAATGGGGCACGTACTTGGGGCTTCGGATGAGCAACAACTTGGCACGCAGTTGGGATACGACTTGGCAAGGTTGTTGCGTAGTGGGGTCACACATCAGGCACGATGGGGCAAACACTTGGGTGACGATATCGAACGATGGTGCGACATGAAGGTGCACGCATGGGGTGCACGTGTCGCACGATCGTGCTCGCATGCCGCACGATGGTGCCCACATGCCGTATGAAGGTGAGCACATAGGGTGCCCATGCTGCACGATGGTGCGAGCATACCGCACGAAGGTACGTGCATGGGGCGCCCATGCCGCACGAAGGTGCGCACATGGGACGCGTATGCCGTAATATGGTACGCGCATCTAGCCCACATACCGCTCGAAGGTGCTCGCATGGGGTACCCATGCCGCACAATGGTGCTCGCATGGGGTGCCCATGCCGCACGATGGTATGCGCATCGAGCGCCCATGAGGTGCACAAATGTGGCACCCATGCCGCACGATAGTGCATGCATTGGCGCTCATGCCGCATGAAGGTGGGCATATGTGGCCTACATGCCGCACGAAGGAGCACGCATGGGGTACCCATGCGGCACGATAGTGCGCGTATGCCGCACGAAGGTACGCAGATGGGGTGCCCATGCTGCACGATGGTACTCGCATAGGGTACCCATGCGACACGATAGTGTGTGCATGTGTGCGCATACCGCACGATGGTGCGCACATGCCGCACGATGGTGCACGTATGTGGCCCACATGCGGGACAAAGTTGCGCGGATGGTGCGCCAATGCCGTACGGTAGTGTAGGCATCGTGTGCGCATGCCGCACAATGGTGCGCGCATGTGGCCCGCATTGGGCACGAAGGTGTATGCATGGGGCCCCCGTGCCGCACCTTCATGCGCGCATGGGGTGCGTATTCTGAACAATGGTCCGCGCAAGTGGCGCACACGGGGCTCTCAATGGGCGCTATTGGGGTACTATTAGGGCACAACTGGGGCACTGTTAGGGCACGGCTGGGGCACTATAGGGTATGCTTGGGGGACGATAGGGGATGTTGCGGGATGGCTTTGGCATTACTAGGGGACGTTGGGCACGACTGGCAATGTTAAGCATTCGGGGGTAATGGGCATGCGGAATGTATTATGACTCAAATGTGGACATTGATGTCCTTTTACAAGTGGTTTCCAAATCTATGAAGTAGTCTTAACCTTTCCCTTGTCCGACAAATAGTTCGTCACATTTGTGAGGCGAATTAGGTTAATCGGGTTCCCAATCCATCCAAAAAAAAAAAATAACACCAAATACCATGTAAACAAATTAATTTATGAATTAATATAAATTTTCCTTATTTTTTTATTATATTTTCAGATTTTTCCCTATTTTTCATAATATATAAATATTAATAATTAATTTTTTGATAATTTTTTTGAATAATATTTAAAAAATTAATGTATGAATTAATATAAATTTTTCTGAATTTTCTTCTGTTTTTTCTGATTTTTCCCTATTTTTTGCATTTATTAAATATTTAAAAATATTTTTTCAAAAAAAATAATCTTGAAGCATTTGGATATCATATACTATCAATAAGAAGCAAGTTGGGTACAAAGATCATACTACATGGGGCCATTTATAGTGTAAAATACCCGTTATGAATCTCTGGAAAAATGTACGTTACTGTTGTCACTTGGATTTTTGTATCTAAATGTACTATAGGGGGGTATGTGGTGTCAAGCTCCCTGGTCGAGGTCCATCTAGGAGGACGTTGTGGGTACTTCGTGGCGCATTGTGGGCTATATCGTGGGCTATATCGTGGCCTATATTGTGGGCGAGAATGCCTACCGAGTGAATCACGCCGAGGTATTGCATTGCGTACTTGTGCGTTGGGGTCGTGCCACCGCCGCCCAGCGTCCCCCGGCATGTCCCTCTGTGCAGCACCAGGATGGCTAATGAGGAACGTGGTGGCTTCCCTAGCCTCTCATTATCCATCTTGGTGTCGCAATACCGTCGACGTCATTGGGATGGCTAATGATGGGCCGAGTGGTTTCCCAATCACAAAATTAGCCATCCCCGTGCCGCCAGCTAGGTACACATTGGGGGACATTCCCGTCCCCTGACGTGTCGTTGGGCCTGCACGATGCGCGAATCACCTAGCACATAAAGCCACGGCTGTTGCCGAGTAGATGCGCACGACCATGGTCTAGTGTCATGGCGATCCAAGCACCGCGTGGGCTTGGGTGGCTCTTGGGGGACGGTGGGGGCAAGCTTGATGCGCTAATCGCCTAGCACACGAGGCGTTGGCTTTCGTTAAGCAACGACGCGGGCGTTGCTATGAGATGATTACTGATGCTTCAATGTCGTGGCGATCCAAGCACCATGAGACATTTAAGCTGTGCCCCGGTGGGTTCTGACGTGCCTTTGTGATGCGCGAATCGCTTAGCACATGACGCCATGGTCCTCGCTAAGTCGTAATATTATGGACGTGGTCTAGTGTCATGACGATCAAAGCATCGTGTGAGTATGAAGGTAGTTTGCTTGTCCCGTTCCGTGCATACGGGTACATATATGGGGACGGTAGGGGCTTGCACGATGCGCAAATCGCTTAGCACACGACCTTGGCTTACGTTAAGTGACGACGCGAGCGTTGCGATGAGACGATGGCTAGAGCTTCAATGTCGTGGTGATCCAAGCACCGTGCTGCCTCGAAGCCGTCTGACGGTGTGTTCCTATGGGCCTGCGCGAATCGCCTAGCACACGATACTATGGTCCTCGCTTAGTCATAATACGACGGACGTGGGCTAGTGTCGTGGTGATCCAAGCACCACATGGGTAGGAAGATAGTTTGCTTGTCCCGTTCCGTGCATACGGGTGCATACAAGGGGATGGTAAGGGCATGCGCGATGCGCGAATTGCCTAGCACACGGCCTTGGCTTTCGTTAAGTGACGACGTGAGCGTTGTGATGAGACGATGGCTAGAGCTTCAATGTTGTGGCGATCCAAGCACCATGTTACCTCCAAGCCAACCGACAGTGTATTCTTATAGGCCTGCGCGATGCGCAAATTACCTAGCACAAGATGCCATGGTCCTCGCTGAGTCGTAATGCGATGGATGTGGTCTAGTATCGTGGCGATCCAAGTACTACGGGGGCTCGAAATTCGCTTTTGGTTGGTACCTCAAGTGTCTGTACTCGGTGCTTGGTCGGGCACCATGAAGTGGGCTCTTAAGCTTGCGACGTGCGGCCTGGTCATGCACCTCGTGCTATTCTTGTCCCTTGTCCCTTGTCCCTTGTCCCTCAGAAATTCTTCATGCCTTGTAGTGTGTTCTCGGGCCATCTCGCCGGTTCCATCTGCTTGAAGGGCTTCGTTTGCCTAGACAATAGGGCGGTTACTGGCTTGGTGGTCTGGACATAGCGAACGTGATTCGGCACACCATGACGGTATATGGTCCTTAGCCTCTCTTTGCCAGAAATTAGCGTTCGTCGCTAATTGCGTACGATGGTCGTGCGCTCGTCTCGAGCCGTCAACCCTTAGGGGACGATGTGCCTCGTGTGACACTAGCGTCGGTGAGGAATGCTACCTGGTTGATCCTGCCAGTAGTCATATGCTTGTCTCAAAGATTAAGCCATGCATGTATAAGTATGAACTAATTCAGACCGTGAAACTGCGAATGGCTCATTAAATCAGTTATAGTTTGTTTGATGGTATCTACTACTCAGATAATTGTAGTAATTCTAGAGCTAATACGAGCAACAAACCCCGACTTCTGGAAGG
>CM075780.1:29730308-29762808 GCA_037974665.1 Ehretia macrophylla
TATGCCGCACGTGGTGCGCGCATCAGGGTGCCTATGCTGCAAGATGGTGTGAGGATGAGGGGCCCATGCTTCACAATGGTGCGCGCATCGGGCGCACATACCGCACAATAGTGTGCGCATATGGCCCGCATGCCGTAGAAAGTTGCATGGATATGGCGCCCATGCCGCACAAAGGTGCGCACATAGGACGCGCATGACGCAATATGGTACGCGCATGTGACCCACATGCCACATGAAGGTGCGCGCATGGGGTGTCCAAGCCGCACGAAGTCACGCGTATGGGGCGCCTATGCCGCACGATGGTGAGCGCATGGGGCGCCCATGCCTCACGATGGTGTGCGCATGCCACACGATGGAGCATACATCGGGCAAGCATGTCGCGCGATAGTGTGCGCATATGGCCCGCATGATGCACGAAGGTGCGCGCATGTGGCGCCCATGCCACACAATGGTGAGCGCATCGGGCGCGCATACCGCATGATGGTATACGCATAGGGCGCCCATGCCGCAAGATGGTGCGGGCATCGAGGTGCCCATGCCGCAAGATGGTGCGCGCATGCCGCACAATGATGCGCGCATGCCACACATTGGTACGCACATGGGGCACCCATGCCGCACGAAAGTGTGCGTATGTGGCGCCCATGTCGCACGAAAGTGCACGTATGTGGCCCGCATGCCGCACGAAGGTGTATGTATGATGCACCCATGCCGCATAATTGTGCGCACATACCGCACGATGGTACACGCATGTAGCACGATGGTGCATGCATTAGGTGCCCATGTCGCACGATGGTGCGCGTATCTAGCGCGCATGCTGCACGATGGTGTGCGCATATGGCCCGCATGCCGCACGAAAGTACTCGCATGGGGTGCCCATTCCGTATGATGGTGCGCAAATTAGTCGCGCATGCCGCACGATGGTCTGCGCATGTGGCCTGCATGCTGAACAAAGGTGCGCGTATAGGGCGCCTATGCCGCACGATGGTGTACGCATATGGCCTGCATGCTGCATGAAGGTGCGTACATGGGGCGCCCATGCAGCACGATAGTGCGCGCATGTTGCACGATGGTGCGCGCATCGGGGCACCCTTACAGGACGTTGGTGCGTGCATTGGGCGCGCATGCCGCACAATAGTGTGCGCATGTCACCCGCATGTGGCATAAAGGTGCGCGTATGTGGCCCATATGCGGCACGAAGGTGCACGCATGGGGCGCCCGTGCCGCACCTTCATGTGCGCATGGGGTGCGCATTCCACACGATGGTGCGCACAAGTGGCGCACGCAGTGTGCTCAAGGGGTGCTGTTGGGGCTCTGTTGGGGGCACGACTGGGGCACTATTGGGGCACGGCTAGGGCACTATGGGGGTACGCTTGGGGGACGAGGGAGATGTTGAGGGACAGCTTTGGCACTATTAGGGGACGTTGGGCACGACGGGCAATGTTAAGCATTCGGGGGTAATGGGCATGCGAAATGTATTATGACACAAATGTGGACATTGATGTCCTTTTACAAGTGGTTTCCGAATCTATGAAGTAGTCTTAACCTTTCCCTTGTCCGACAAACAGTTCGTCACATTTGTGAGGCGAATTAGATTAATCGGGATCCCAATCCATCCAAAAAAAAATTTAACGCCAAATATCATGTAAACAAATTAATTTATAAATTAATATAAATATTTCTGACTTTTTTAGTATTCTTTCTGATTTTTTTCATATTTTTTGTAATTTTTAAATATTAAAAATTAATTTTTCCAAATTTTTTTTTGAATATCATTTAACAAATTAATGTATGAATTAATATAAATTTTTCTTATTTTTTTACTATTTTTTCTAATTTTTTCCTATTTTTTGTAATTATTAAATGTTAAAAAATATTTTGTCAAAAAAAAAAAAAAATTTGAAGCATTTGGATATCATATGTTATCAATCAGGAGCAAGTTGGGTACGAAGATCATGCCACATGGGGCCATTTATAGTGTAAAATACCCATTATGAATCTCTGGCAAAGTGTATGTTACTGCTGTCATTTGGATTTTTGCATCTAAATGTACTATAGGGGGTATGTGGTGTCAAGCCCCCTGGTCGAGGTCCATGTGGGGGGACGTTGTGGATACTTCGTGGCACATTGTGGGCTATATCATGGGCTATATTGTGGGTTATATTGTGGGCGAGAATGCCTACCGAGTGAATCATACCGAGGTATTGCATTGCATACTCGTGCATTGAGGTCGTGCCACCCCCGCCCCGCGTCCCTCGGCATGTCCCTCGGCGCGGCACCAGGATGGCTAATGAGGAACGTGGTGGCTTCCCTAGCCCCTCATTATCCATCTTGGTGCCACAACAACGTCGACATCATTGGGATGGCTAATGAGGGGGCGAGTGGTTGCCCAATCACAAAATTAGCCATCCCCGTGCCGCCGGCTAGGTACATGTTGGGGGACATTTGTCACACCCCCAACCCGACCTATAGAGGCTATACTAGGGTGTGACCTAAATCATCATCATTATTTTACGTCCTTAACCGTTTGACTATGATTAATGCTTAATCATTAGCCTAGAACTCCAAAAGTTTTTCTAGAAAACCGGCAGCATAACGGCTGTATTTAAGACCTTTGGCTTGACCTATTTTCTAAAACTCCTCAAGAAATTTCACTCATTGATTCGATTTCAACTAAGACGCCAATTTATCATCAACCGATATGCCTATTGATCTAACTCGGAAGTCTCATTTGATTAACATGCCTAACAAGATAACTATGTTTTGTTTATTTGTCAATCCCTTTTACGCAAGTACCTGTTATCCTTTAGCCTATGAGTAAGTACTTGGGTAAGATTAGATAGATTCATTTATTTGATCCTTCACCTAATGCTTCAGTTTCCTATGATAGTTACTAAATCAAAATAGTGATAGCAAAACGACCAATTAGAGTGTTCGTCTAGTTATAATCAGTACAAGCCAAAATTAGACCCAAATTACAACGGGGTCATTTACATCAACAAAATAAGTAGTCTTCAAAGCAAATACAACGTTCACAAAACAGCCACTGTCTAGCAAGGCACATAAAGCACGTAATCATTTCAAGGAATCATCAACAGACACGTTCTCTTCGGGTACCAATTCCAAATCTTCTTCACCTGTGATGATAAAAGAGGATGAGTCCTTATGAACTCAGCGAGGGAAACAAGAGATAACATGTTAAAAACTCTTTTCTGATTACTCTTATGAAAAACACTTTTGAAAACATGTCATATGAAATAAGTAAGTTCATAACATAACATAAATATAAATGAACATATTTACCCGTCTTTCCTCCTCGAGGTCCTCTAGGAACCAAGTGAGAGTACATAAACACATAGTAAAAAGGATACGTTTTGATACATACAGGACTCTAGAGGTGACTCCTACGAGCTCAAGAGGTAGCTTCCACCACTTTTGGGTGTAGCACTTTGCCCCGCATAGCACTTACTTCCTGCCGTTCAAGTGATACATTACATTTTTGCTTTCACATTCATTTCCAATAACCATTGTTGTAGCCGGCATCAATCATCCACTTATCACTCTAAATGGGTGTACTCTGGATGTACATCAAACCTACGACCCACCTCTCCGAGGGTGGAATGCCGAGCGAGAGAGGGAATTGGACTATGGTAGTCACGGGAGAACCGGCAAGCCCTATGCCGCCCGGCATTCGTGAAACGCTACCATGTCACAATGAAATGTTGCAACCTTGTATGCAATGTCCATTTATGCCATTTAATATTTCACATTAGGAGGTCAACAAAGTAGGTTGCCTTCGAGCAAGTATATGATCACATTTTGACATATTGGCATATAAGGCATTGTAAGAACGTATAATCATTTCATATATCTATTTGAAAGCAATTAAACTTTCACGGGCAGCCAAGTAATCATGTTCAAATAAGCCATTGAATATCTTTTAACAATTCACATTAAGAGGTCAACAAAGTAGGTTGCCTCCGAGCAATTATAAGATCACATATCGATAAGTAAACATACAAGGCATGCTTGACATGTATATTCACTTTGTAAAACACTTAGAGGCATATGATCATCTAACAGGCAGCCAAGTAACTTGATATAAAACAAGTTATATAACTCATTTCGGGTTCATATATCAAGTGTTGAGATCATACAAGCATGCAACGACACTTACACAAAACCGGGTGCAAGAATAGTTCACTTATCAATATGCAATCATCGGGAATCATATTTAGAGTTCTAAGGACAATTATGGGCAGCCTATTAACCACACAATTGAACACATTTAACCATAGGATCATCCCTTAGCAAGTAGTCATAAGCGATAGTGTAACACCCCGATTCCTCTCGAGATTGGGAGTTCTATCAATCGATCTAATCACAACCCAAATCCAAACCCGGGCATAATTTTTTTTATGAAAAACGGACGGAGTCTCCCCTGTTTCTAGGCAAAATACAAACCTGCGACAGAATATAAGTGGACCAATACCATGTCCAAACATTCAACCACCTCAAGGCCATCCGAGCCTCGGTTCTCAACAATTAAACTTAGCAAGTATACATACATTTCTAATTTAAAAGCTAACCTATCTCTTTTCATCTTTGACAAGAACATTCATGCGAGTCAATTAACTACACTAACCCATTACATAAATTAGACTATCATACCATTCTAACTCTCTTCCTTTGGCCATTACAAATATACATTAAGGTTAAACTATTCTATCTGAATACATAACCTAGCTTATCAATCTACCTCAATTACTTAGCTGAATTTAGGTTACATTCTTTTTAACAATAAATACATACAACATATGAACATACATCTTTGCATCTTTGTTAACCCAAGCCACATAGCACGCAAGGCAACTCTTCAAGCATGATCTTTCACGTAATCACGAACTTTCCAGCTAACATGATATTTCCTTAAATGTGGTAATGAGGAGTGAGTATACACAACACGTATACTCAGTGAGGGCGAGACATATATCGAATTGGAGAGAAAGAAAGTCGTGCAATGCTAATAAGGCAGTTAAGAAATATAACTGATAAGTAAGCAAACAAGACAAACAATCAATACAATAAGCAATTACTGAAAGCATTAACACAACCATTCAAAGCTATACCACACTCTGAAGGCTATGGTTCACTCATACGAGCAATGTACCATTTCACGAGCAATACATCAATCTCGAGCTTGATGTTGACAACGATGACAATAAGCGTGCAACCACCTTATAACTTCAGTTTGGAATACCCTGGAAGTATCCATCAATTCTACGACCCAAATTTCCCTGGGAGGCAACCCAAGCGAGAAAAGGGAATAGGACACGGAGCTAGAGCAACCAACACTGGCAACCCGAGGCTACCCAGAGAGGCCCATCACTCACGCGCCTGACACTATGCAATGCAAGACTCCATACAATGCGATAAACGAGCGATAGCACAACAATACAGATTAGAGGTGATAAATAAGATAACAAGCATTTACAATCAAATAAGCAACAAGAACAACACCAACAAACATTATCAAGCAATAATAAGTATTCTATAGGCATTATAAGCATTCTATAGGCAATATAAGCATTTTATAGGCAATATAAGCATTCTATAAGCAATATAAGCATTCTATAAGCATTATAAGCATTCTATAAGCAATATAAGCATTCTATAAGCAATATACTATGAAAACACACAAAATCACAAAAATGACCCCAACTTTCAAAACACTACTACTTTTAAACGAGCCACGAGTTTTGGAAACCGACTTCACCAATCCTCCTAGGTCACCATAAGGCACGTCTAAAGACCCCGAAACCCTACTTAACCCTAGAATTCACGCAAAGCCCGATTTTCCCCTTTGCTCGTTTGAACTACCGCAACCCTAACCAAACACCCAACCAACACCATAACCGCACCGAAAGTGCTTCCATGGCCTCCCGAGACAATGCCATCACACAAAACGGTAAAATGCCAAACTCGACCTAAACGACCCCAACTTTCACTAAGCTATTTTTCTCCATTTTTCCATTACACAAACCAATTAAACTATACATTTAGGCATCCTAGCATATCTAGCACCTTCCTATATCAACAGAACGCATAACGGAGCAACTTCATCGAAACGGGAGATTACTATTCACAATTTACTATTCATTAAACAATTTATATTTCAATTTCAATATTCAACCGCAGAAAATATTAAAAACCAATAAATACATGTTCTACGATTGCTAGGGAACATTCTTTAAGCCTCAAAATGATTAAAATAACGATATACGAAAAAAATCCAAAAATCAAAGTTAATATACAAAATATTCAAATGCGCAAATAAACATGAAACCCTCACCTTAGACCCTCCTAAACGCTAGGAAAACCCCGTAGGATGCCTCGGAAACCACCCCGTGCAAGCACACGCGAAGAATCGAAGATTTGAAGTTGAAATTTCTTTTTTTCTTTCTCCTTCTATTTTCGGCCCTAGCTTTTCTGTTTTTCCAGATTTTTGCTTGTTTTATTTTGTATGTGTTATGCTTATAAGGTGACACAAGGTCAAATGGTCAAGGCCCCCTTGGTCAATGCTAACTAAACATGGTCAAAGTAGTTCATTTTGTGCATTTTAAAGCTAAAACAACTAACATAAATCCAATTCCAGTTCATAACAACTAAAATACTAAAATTAATACACTAAACACTAGTTTTCACTATTTGCTGAGGACTCGAAATCATTTCCTAACTATCTCTCTCGATATGCTATGCACTTTGCGATAATAAAAGAATAACAATTAAATCTCAAAGAATTTAAAAAATATATCATTTTTGAAAAGCATCATAGTTTAAAATTTACTCCGGCTCGGAGCTACTTTTCATTTAATTGAAATCCATGCATTTAAGTGCAAGAAAATAAAACCGATTGACATAAATATGAAAATAAAGCCACAAATGAATGTTTAACTAAAAATAAACACATAATTCAATGCTAGCATTTATGATAACACTAAATTAAATGCAATTAAATGTCCTTAAATGCATGCCGGGTTCGGGTTATCACATCCTTCCCCCCTTAAAACAATTGCGTTCTCGTAATTCTTCTCCTAATAGAACTCTGCATCCACTGAAATCCAACTCCGACTAATCTTCATCGGTTGCTGGGCAAGATAGTGAATAAGGATGCTCGCAGGAAAACCCGAATAGAAATCCCAACCAACAATGCCGAGAAAATATCAACTAAAGACTGAAGCAAAGAAACTCATGCAGTGCTTATTACCGTAAGCAGACCTAGCTGAAAATTCTGTAAAGGAATATGGAGTAGATTACCAAAGGCCAATCTTTAAATAAAATCCTCCAGTCACTGAGTCCCTCCCGCGTCATCTTAATAAAACAACAAGTATAAATTTTCCCCTGTATGGAAAAGGCCGAAGAAGAAGCCCGAGTAGTACCGCCCAAAATTTCCAAAATAATAAGGCCAAATAAAGGCTCTAGAGAATACCAAATAGATCCCCAAATAAAAATCTTATTAGACATGAATGCCATAATAGAATCCCAACTAAAAGTACTGAGAACATACCAGTAAACAATCTGAAGCAGAGTCTAAACAAGAATCCCAAGTACTGCTCAGAAAGACTCCAGACAAGAAATCCAGTCAATCATATTACAGAGGTTTCAAGGAAGTCTTTCAAAATATATAGCTCAAGAAGCATCTGAATAGGGAATCCATAATGTACGTCAACATATATATAATTATCAAAAGTCCATGAATGAACACCAAGCTGAATAGCCAAGTAGTTTTCCCCAAAATAATACTACCGAATGTTGGGTAAAATTCCAGACGGAATGTCGTGCAGGTGCACCATATACTATTGAAGAATTCCAATCACGATTGCCGATAAAATATCAAGAAAGACTAGAGCAAAGATATTGTAGACAATATTATGCAGCAAGTCCAATAAGAGCTCCGATTGCCAATTCCACTGAGAAATGTCCACAAGGAATACCAAAGTAGTACGCCTCACACAAAACTGATCATTGTAAGCAGACTCAAATCAAAGTTCCCCATAAGAATGCAGAAAGAACACCAAAGGTTGATTAAAATCCCAACCAAGTCTCCCACGAAATGCCAATATAAAAATACCCGATGAATGCCCAATCAAGAAGACATTTAAGAAAATGCTCCAAAGAATAATCATGTAGAACTCCAAAGGAAGTCATTTTGCACAAAGCATAGAAGATAACCTTCAAGGAACACCAATAAACAAACTCTAGCTATAAATGTCAACTTCCAAATAAAGGCCTAGTTAAGCACTGCTCATTCCCGTCAATCCACATAACTTGGAGGGCCTGCTACTAACCACTTCTCTTCAGGGGAGGAAGAAGACTTACTTACCATTTCAATAGGACATGTATGAATGCCAGGATACCACATTTATACACATGCCTTATACTATTATGCAAGCAAGTTTACAAAAGAGTTTATTCAACAAAGTCACTCAATCACGACAATCAAGTCAAACACAACATAATCAATTCAAATCACAGCATAACCAATTCAAGACATTTCAATACACACATTACAAGCAATACTTCAAGCAAATAACAATTCACGAGGTCGATTCGATTCACGATGCCAATTCAATAAGTCAATTCGATAGACAACTAGACATTTCACTTTACTTGAGAAACATTTAACACATAACACATAACTATATCACATAGGAGCGCACATTCAGGTCAAGACACACAATCCCACATACAAGCATACACTTTCAAGACACACTTAACAAGCACACATTCAAGGGTCACTACCCACCAGACTGAGGACCCTGTCCCGGCTTATGAGCTAAACACGCTCTAATACCACCTGTAACACCCCGATTCCTCTCGAAACTAGGAGTTCTATCAATCGATCTAATCACAACCCAAATCCAAACCCGGGCATAATTTTTTTTATATTGAAAATGGACGGAGTCTCCCATGTTTCTAGGCAAAATACAAACCTGCGACAGCATATAAGTGGACCAATACAATGTCCAAACATTCAACCACCTCAAGGCCATCCGAGCCTCGGTTCTCAACAATTAAACTCAGCAAGTATACATACATTTCCAATTTAAAAGCTAACCTATCACTTTTCATCTTTGACAAGAACATTCATGCTAGGCAATTAACTACACTAACCCATTACATAAATTAGACTATCATACTATTCTAACTCTCTTCCTTTGGCCATTACAAATATACATTAAGGTTAAACTATTCTATCTGAATACATAACCTAGCTTATCAATCTACCTCAATTACTTAGCTGAATTTAGGTTACATTCTTTTTAACAATAAATACATACAACATATGAACATACATCTTTGCATCTTTGTTAACCCAAGCCACATAGCACGCAAGGCAACTCTTCAAGCATGATCTTTCACGTAATCACGAACTTTCCAGCTAACATGATATTTCCTTAAATGTGGTGGTGAGGAGTGAGTATACACAACACGTATACTCAGTGAAGGCGAGACAGATATTGAATTGGAGAGAAAGAAAGTCGTGCAATGAAAATAAGGTAGTTAAGCAATATAACTGATAAGTAAGCAAACAAGACAAACAATCAATACAATAAGCAATTACTGAAAGCATTAACACAACCATTCAAAGCTATACCACACTCTGAAAGCTATGGTTCACTCATACGAGCAATGTACCATTTCACGAGCGATACATCAATCTCGAGCTTGATGTTGACAACGATAACAATAAGCGTGCAACCACCTTATAACTTCAGTTTGGAATACCCTGGAAGTATCCATCAATTCTATGACCCAAATCTCCCTGGGAGGCAACCCAAGCGAGAAAAGGGAATAGGACACGGAGCTAGAGCAACCAACACTGGCAACCCGAGGCTACCCAGAGAGGCCCATCACTCACGCGCCTGACACTATGCAATGCAAGACTCCATACAACGCGATAAACGAGCGATAGCACAACAATACAGATTAGAGGTGATAAACAAGATAACAAGCATTTACAATCAAATAAGCAACAAGAACAACACCAACAAACATTATCAAGCAATAATAAGTATTCTATAGGCATTATAAGCATTCTATAGGCAATATAAGCATTTTATAGGCAATATAAGCGTTCTATAAGCAATATAAGCATTCTATAAGCATTATAAGCATTCTATAAGCAATATAAGCATTCTATAAGCAATATAAGCATTCTATAAGTAATATACTATGAAAACACACAAAATCACAAAAATGACCCCAACTTTCAAAACACTACTACTTTCAAACGAGCCACGAGTTTTGGAAACCGACTTCACCAATCCTCCTAGGTCACCATAAGGCACGTCTAAAGACCCCGAAACCCTACTTAACCCTAGAATTCACGCAAAGCCCGATTTTCCCCTTTGCTAGTTTGAACTACCACTACCCTAACCAAACACCCAACCAACACCATAACTGCACCAAAAGTGCTTCCATGGCCTCCAGAGACAATGCCATCACACAAAATGATAAAATGCCAAACTCGACCTAAACGACCCCAACTTTCACTAAGCTATTTTTCTCCGTTTTTCCATTACACAAACCAATTAAACTATACATTTAGGCATCCTAGCATATCTAGCACCTTCCTATATCAACAGAATGCACAACGGAGCAACTTCATCGAAACGGGAGTTTACTATTCATAATTTACTATTCATTAAACAATTTATATTTTAATTTCAATATTCAACCACAGAAAATCTTAAAAAGCTATAAATACATGTTCTACGATTGCTAGGGAACATTCTTTAAGCCTCAAAATGATTAAAATAACGATATACAGATAAAACCCAAAAATCAAAGTTAATAAACAAAATATTCAAATGCGCAAATAAACATGAAACCCTCACCTTAGACGCTCCTAAACTATAGGAAAACCCCGTAGGATGCCTCGGAAACCACCCCGTGCAAGCACACGCGAAGAATCGAAGATTTGAAGTTGAAATTTCTTTTTTTCTTTCTCCTTCTATTTTCGGCCCTAGATTTTCTGTTTTTCCAGATTTTTGCTTGTTTTATTTTTATGTGTTATGCTTATAAGGTGACACAAGGTCAAATGGTCAAGGCCCCCTTGGTCAATGCTAACTAAACATGGTCAAAGTAGTTCATTTTGTGCATTTTAAAGCTAAAACAACTAACATAAATCCAATTCCAGTTCATAACAACTAAAATACTAAAATTAATACACTAAACACTAGTTTTCACTATTTGCTGAGGACTAGAAATCATTTCCTAACTATCTCTCTCGATATGCTATGCACTTTGCGATAACAAAAGAATAACAATTAAATCTCAAAGAATTTAAAAAATATATCATTTTTGAAAAGCATCATAGTTTAAAATTTACTCCGACTCAGAGCTACTTTTCATTTAATTGAAATCCAAGCATTTAAGTGCAAGAAAATAAAACCGATTGACATAAATATGAAAATAAAGCCACAATTGAATGTTTAACTAAAAATAAACACATAATTCAATGCTAGCATTTATGATAACACTAAATTAAATGCAATTAAATGTCCTTAAATGCATGCCGGGTTCGGGTTATCACATCCTTCCCCCCTTAAAACAATTGAGTTCTCGCAATTCTTCTTCTAATAGAACTTTGCATCCACTGAAATCCAACTCCGACTAATCTTCATCGGTTGCTGGGCAAGATAGTGAATAAGGATGCTCGTAGGAAAACCCGAATAGAAATCCCAACCAACAATGCCGAGAAAATATCAACTAAAGACTGAAGCAAAGATACTCATGCAGTGCTTATTACCGTAAGCAGACCTAGCTGAAAATTTTGTAAAGGAATATGGAGAAGATTACCAAAGGCCAATCTTTAAATAAAATCCTCCAGTCACTGAGTCCCTCCCGCGTCATCTTAATAAAACAGCAAGTATAAATTTTCCCCTGTATGGAAAAGGCCGAAGAAGAAGCCCGAGTAGTACCGCTCAAAATTTCCAAAATAATAAGGCCAAATAAAGGCTCTAGAGAATACCAAATAGATCCCCAAATAAAAATCTTATTAGACATGAATGCCATAATAGAATCCCAACTAAAAGTACTGAGAACATACCAGTAAACAATCTGAAGCAGAGTCTAAACAAGAATCCCAAGTACTGCTCAGAAAGACTCCAGACAAGAAATCCAGTCAATCATATTACAGAGGTTTCAAGGAAGTCTTTCAAAATATATAGCTCAAGAAGCATCTGAATAGGGAATCCATAATGTATGTCAACATATATATAATTATCAAAAGTCCATGAATGAACACCAAGCTGAATAGCCAAGTAGTTTTCCCCAAAATAATACTACCGAATATTGGGTAAAATTCCAGACGGAATGTCGTGCAGGTGCACCATATACTATTAAAGAATTCCAATCACGATTGCCGATAAAATATCAAGCAAGACTAGAGCAAAGATATTGTAGACAATATTATGCAGCAAGTCCAATAAGAGCTCCAATTGCCAAATCCACTGAGAAATGTCCACAAGGAATACCAAAGTAGTACGCCTTACACAAAACTGATCATTGTAAGCAGACTCAAATCAAAGTTCCCCATAAGAATGCAGAAAGAACACCTAATGTTGATTAAAATCCCAACCAAGTCTCCCACGAAATGCCAATATAAAAATACCCGATGAATGCCCAATCAAGAAGACATTTAAGAAAATGCTCCAAAGAATAATCATGTAGAACTCCAAAGGAAGTCATTTTGCACAAAGCATAGAAGATAACCTTCAAGGAACCCCAATAAACAAATTCCAGCTATAAATGTCAACTTCCAAATAAAGGCCTAGTTAAGCACTGCTCATTCCCGTCAATCCACATAACTTGGAGGGCCTGCTACTAACCACTTCTCTTCAGGGGAGGAAGAAGACTTACTTACCATTTCAATAGGACATGTATGAATGCCAGGATATCACATTTATACACATGCCTTATACTATTATGCAAGCAAGTTTACAAAAGAGTTTATTCAACAAAGTCACTCAATCACGACAATCAAGTCAAGCACAACATAATCAATTCAAATCACAGCATAACCAATTCAAGACATTTCAATACACACATTACAAGCAATACTTCAAGCAAATAACAATTCACGAGGTCGATTCGATTCACGATGCCAATTCAATAAGTCAATTCGATAGACAACTAGACATTTCACTTTACTTGAGAAACATTTAACACATAACACATAACTATATCACATAGGAGCACACATTCAGGTCAAGACACACAATCCCACATACAAGCATACACTTTCAAGACACACTTAACAAGCACACATTCAAGGGTCACTACCCACCAGACTGAGGACCCTGTCCCGGCTTATGAGCTAAACAAGCTCTAATACCACCTGTAATACCCCGATTCCTCTCGAGACTAGGAGTTCTATTAATCGATCTAATCACAACCCAAATCCAAACCCGGGCATAATTTTTTTTTATGGAAAATGGACGGAGTCTCCCCTGTTTCTAAGCAAAATACAAACCTGCGACAGCATATAAGTGGACCAATACCATGTCCAAACATTCAACCACCTCAAGGCCATCCGAGCCTCGGTTCTCAACAATTAAACTCAGCAAGTATACATACATTTCCAATTTAAAAGCTAACCTATCTCTTTTCATCTTTGACAAGAACATTCATGCTAGGCAATTAACTACACTAACCCATTACATAAATTAGACTATCATACTATTCTAACTCTCTTCCTTTGGCCATTACAAATATACATTAAGGTTAAACTATTCTATCTGAATACATAACCTAGCTTATCAATCTACCTCAATTACTTAGCTGAATTTAGGTTACATTCTTTTTAACAATAAATACATACAACATATGAACATACATCTTTGCATCTTTGTTAACCCAAGCCACATAGCACGCAAGGCAACTCTTCAAGCATGATCTTTCATGTAATCACGAACTTTCCAGCTAACATGATATTTCCTTAAATGTGGTGGTGAGGAGTGAGTATACACAACACGTATACTTAGTGAAGGCGAGACAGATTTCGAATTGGAGAGAAAGAAAGTCGTGCAATGCAAATAAGGCAGTTAAGCAATATAACTGATAAGTAAGCAAACAAGACAAACAATCAATACAATAAGCAATTACTGAAAGCATTAACACAACCATTCAAAGCTATACCATACTCTGAAGGCTATGATTCACTCATACGAGCAATGTACCATTTCACGAGCGATACATCAATCTCGAGCTTGACGTTGACAACGATGACAATAAGCGTGCAACCACCTTATAACTTCAGTTTGAAATACCCTGGAAGTATCCATCAATTCTACGACCCCAAATCTCCCTGGGAGGCAACCCAAGCGAGAAAAGGGAATAGGACACGGAGCTAGATCAACCAACACTGGCAACCCGAGGCTACCCAGAGAGGCCCATCACTCACGCGCCTGACACTATGCAATGCAAGACTCCATACATCGCGATAAACGAGCGATAGCACAATAATACAGATTAGAGGTGATAAACAAGATAACAAGCATTTACAATCAAATAAGCAACAAGAACAACACCAACAAACATTATCAAGCAATAATAAGTATTCTATAGGCATTATAAGCATTCTATAGGCAATATAAGCATTTTATAGGCAATATAAGCATTCTATAAGCAATATAAGCATTCTATAAGCATTATAAGCATTCTATAAGCAATATAAGCATTCTATAAGCAATATACTATGAAAACACACAAAATCACAAAAATGACCCCAACTTTCAAAATACTACTACTTTCAATCGTGCCACGAGTTTTGGAAACCGACTTCACCAATCCTCGTAGGTCACTATGAGGCACGTCTAAAGACCCCGAAACCCTACTTAACCCTAGAATTCACGCAAAGCCCCGATTTTCCCCTTTACTCATTTGAACTACCGCTACCCTAACCAAACACCCAACCAACACCATAACCGCACCAAAAGTGCTTCTATGGCCTCCCGAGACAATGTCATCACACAAAATGATAAAATGCCAAACTCGACCTAAATGACCCCAACTTTCACTAAGCTATTTTTCTCCGTTTTTCCATTACACAAACCAATTAAACCATACATTTAGGCATCCTAGCATATCTAGCACCTTCCTATATCAACAGAACGCATAACAGAGCAACTTCATCGAAACGGGGGTTTACTATTTATAATTTACTATTCATTAAACAATTTATATTTCAATTTCAATATTCAACCTCAAAAAATATTAAAAACCTATAAATACATGTTCTACGATTGCTAGGGCACATTCTTTAAGCCTCAAAACGACTAAAATAACGATATACGGATAAAATCCAAAAATTAAAGTTAATACACAAAATATTCAAATACGGAAATAAACATGAAACCCTCACCTTAGACGCTCCTAGACACTAGGAAAACCCCGTAGGATGCCTCGGAAACCACCCCGTGCAAGCTCATGAAAAGAATCAAAGATTTGAAGTTGAAATTTCTTTTTTCCTTTCTCCTTCTATTTTCGGCCCTAGCTTTTCTGTTTTTCCAGATTTTTGCTTGTTTTATTTTGTATGTGTTATGCTTATAAGGTGACACAAGGTCAAATGGTCAAGGCCCCCTTGGTCAATGCTAACTAAACATGGTCAAAGTAGTTCATTTTGTGCATTTTAAAGCTAAAACAACTAACATAAATCCAATTCCAGTTAATAACAACTAAAATACTAAAATTAAAACACTAAACACTAGTTTTCACTATTTGCTGAGGACTAGAAATTATTTCCTAACTATCTCTCTCGATATGGTATGCACTTTGCGATAATAAAAGAATAACAATTAAATCTCAAAGAATTTAAAAAATATATCATTTTTGAAAAGCATCATAGTTTAAAATTTACTCCGGCTCGGAGCTACTTTTCATTTAATTGAAATCCAAGCATTTAAGTGCAAGAAAATAAAACCGATTGACATAAATATGAAAATAAAGCCACAAATGAATGTTTAACTAAAAATTAACACATCATTCAATGCTAGCATTTATGATAACAGTAAATTAAATGCAATTAAATGTCCTTAAATGCATGCCAGGTTTAGGTTATCACAGATAGGGCCTCAATTTCGTGCTTACACATACGATTAAGCAAACCATTCATCAATTAATGAATCCAAGCCATGCATCAACCAAATTAAGCAACCTCAACCAACCAATTCAACTTCTAATTTCCATAATCCCAAGCATTCAATACCACAAGTAAAGTTACCACTTGATTCAAAGCATATTACCAAGCAAAAACCTTACTATAATGGTCTATTTTTCCACATTCAATTAGCCAAGAAAATAATCTCCAAATTCAGTGAAACATAAGTAAAATTGAAGCTTAATGAGTTGTTTATATCTATAAACAAACCTCGCTGCATTTGGAGTTCGGATTTAGGAGTTATGGTCAAAACCGTGAGACTACACAAAATTGTCTAGATTCGTACATATTTCGATATTTGCTACTTTTGAGGCTTTTACAAGAAAAATTATCCTTAGTCTATTTCTGATAAATATGTTCAGAACGGACCAATCTAGTGGGGTAGAAAATTTCATGCATTTTGGACATCATTTACTAGGCCAAAATGATTTTGTTCTACAATGTTAGAAAGCTGCTAGAAACCTACTTCATATTTCCAAGTTTTCCAGATTTAGACACCTTTTATTTGGCCATTTTGGAGGTCTTAGATTCAAAATTGGCCTTGTCCTATTTCTACAAAAAATGTTTCTAACTGAAAAATATAGTGACATGCAAATTTTCATTCATTTTAAACATCTTTTACTAGGCCAAAAACACTTCATTCTACAAAGTCAGTAATCTGCCAGCAAAAACGTGTTTACATATCTTCAAGTTTCTAGCCATTATCAAGCCATGCATGAGTAGATAGGCTCATATACACACATATACAATAATTAAAAAGGTAAAGATAGCCATATGAGAGCATGCATGTGAGTTTTGAGAGCTTTTAAAAGAGTTTAACCCTTACCTTAGAAAATTGATAGATGAAGATGCATAAATGCTCTTGAAAAGGCACAAAATGCCCTCTTTCCTTGCTTTGGCCGAGTGGTGGCTTGGCTTTCCTTAAATCCTAGCTTAGTTAGCATGTGAAGAAGGTGTGCATGTGTGTGAAACCAAAAGAAATGGAAGAAAACTATCAAAACTTACCTATGGCCGAGATAGAGAGTTTTGCGAGCTTCGTGTGAGATTTTCTTGCTTCTTGCTTGCTTGTGCTTGCCATGGCCGAGCTTGGGAGAGTCTGAGAGTGTCTTTGAGAGTTGTTAGGAATCTTGGGAGCTCAAATGGCAGCCATGGTCGAAAATGAGAGAGAAGGAGAGAGAGAATGAGAGAGTTTTGAGAGAAAATTGATGTTTGAAGCATGTTGAGTGTAGCTTGTGTGTGTGTGTCAGCCTTGAGCCTTGCAAATCTGATTTTTGTGAGTCATCTAATGCATAATTGAATTGTTTTAGCATGTGTGGTGAAAGGGCCAAAAAAGTGAGGCATAGGGTAGGGTGTTTGAGCATTATTTTATGCATTGTGTTTTGTGTGTGTCATAAAATGTTTAGGATAGAATATTTTTTGTTCAAGCTTGCTCAAAGACCTTGATATGGCCGAAATTAGCATGGAAAATTCTGAAATTTCAAATTCATGTGAGTATTTTATGGATTATAATAAATGTAGAATTTGAGATGCATTGGTTTTAGGTGAGAATAAAGAATAAAGAATGTTTAGGTGTTTGTGTAGAAAGAATTGTTTATTGTTAGTAGATTTTGTAGAGAATTTGAATTAGGATTAGAATATTGTTAGTGGAATATGTAGGATTAGTATAATATTATTTTAATAATTAGTGAATTGTGTAAGATTATTTTATTGTCTTGTGCTTTGTGCAAGAATTTTTATTGATTAGCGTGCAAGCATGCATTCCTAGGTCTAGGACACGCACTATGAGGTAAGACACGCACTATGAGGTAAGGCACGCACTTCAAGGTAAATGCACGGATTTCAAAGTAAATGCATGTAACCCTAGGTGAATGCACGTAAACCAATGCAAGGCACGTAATTCAATGCAATGCACGTAAATCGAGATATGACTCTTAAACCTAGTTTGGGGCACGCAGTTCAAGGTTAGTGCACATAAATCAAGGTATCACACGTAAATTGAAGTCAGGGCACACAATTCTAGGTATCGCACGTATATCTAGGTCAAGGCACATCGAGGATTAGGACACACAATTCTAGATCAAGGCACGTATGACAAGACATACACGAAAACCAAGACAGGACACGTAATCCAAGGTCAGTCATATAATTTTGGGTCTAAGACACACAAATTGAGGTAGGACACGTTATTCGAGGTCAGGCCTCACATCCTCCCCTCCTTAAAAGAATTTCATCCCGAAATTCGTTCTTACCTATTGAGGTCATTTAGACGGATTCTGACCTTTGTTATTTTTCTTATTCCAGTTTGTCCCGTATTCTGTGATCTCTCTTACCACAACCAATTCACTTCTTATGTTTCTCCAATCATTTAATTCAGTGTGACTCCTACATTTACTGTTCGTTCCTTCGAACGACTCTATCTTCTCTAATTGATCTTTAAGGTCGAGTTCATTAACTAAGGTTAGAACCTCTACACATAGTAATCAAAGCTGCATTGGTATTCTAACAATATAACTATAACTCCAAAATCATGACTTATGTTGTATCAATCTTGCATTCACACCTCTAAAGGAATATCACAATAATACCATGATCCTATGGTGACATACACAAATTTCAAGATGATAGTTCTATATCCGATTTACATAGCCTATCAACTAGCTTCAAAATTGTTACCACGTAGGACATAAACAACTTATGGATCATTTCCACATACGACCCTATTTTCAGGAAGAACTCACCAAACAAACTAATCCATTTCAAGTCGTCATCTATCGATAGCATCATAGTCCTTATCTCGTAGGTACATTAGATTAGTAAATCTTCTAATGACTAGTCTCCCGGTTACAGACTCCTATTCACTAACATTCTTTCCCAGCTTCGTTAACCTTTTTGCTCGTAATCAAGGAGAAAGACCGTTGAGATTCATGAAACTCAAACTCTAAGGTTTATTAAGTACCACCAACAAATTGCCATCGAAATTGCATGGGTAAACTAATCATGTTGCACTAGCTCAACTCTTACAAGTAAATTTCATCAACTTGTGATCCACAATTTATTTCCTTATTCAAATCTCTATCTTCAAGTCATGAGGCTTCAGAATTTCTTTTAATCTTAGCCAAGACTCCTAAGGTGAATAGTTTCAACCTCAAATAAATTCCACTCACCTCAATCCAAGGTTACATCATACTTAAGAGGACAATGGTCCTACTTACTTAGTGACTTAGTCATTCCTCTGAACACTTAATGCCTGCCAATATATCTTCAACATTAGTGTTACTAAGCTAGGGCCATAGCCATGTAAGTGATATCAATGCTCCACTAGGTTATCGGCCATACAACAAAAATCCTAGGACTATAAATGGGTACCGAAATGATCTAGCTCATAAGATACTTACCATACTAATTCAAGTAGCTTGTTACACGGAATAACTTCAAGGCTATGTCAACATAAGAATTATAACCACAAGGTATCCTTCAATATAATCTAATAGAACTTCAAAAATAATCAACCACTCATTTAACTATCACTATAAGATCCACCCTCTATTCAACGACCACGATTCCAAGTCTACCAACCGCTAGTTTCTAGACGTAAAATGGTGCACATAAATACGGTTGTCTAACAACAGTCTCTTGGGTCATCATGACTCTAATCCGTCTCCATCTTAACTATATGAAATCTTACTCTCCTCATTTACATGTTCAACTAGCTAAGAGCATCAAGACTCATTGACCTTAGGTCCTAGGGTTTACCATGAATCATCATACATACTCACTATTAGCTATTTAGGATTACTAATCATACCCTAATGACTCCACTTTGCAGCCAGATGCTTTAATCTCATTTTCATGGTTTATATACTAGATCCATCGGTATTACTTAGGGATATATACTTCCTAACATCCTCTAAGGTATCCAAATAACGAGTGTGTAGAATGACTTACTTTACATAATCATAACTAAATCCGAGGGGCACCAAATTAATACCATGATTCTTAATACCACCAATATCCAACTTAGGACCTTTAGCAACGTTAGTCATCTAATGCATAATTCAATATCTTACACTTCTATTCAATCCAACATTTTAGGTATAGTCTTCCGAACACAAGTTCTAGCTACGTGAATTCCTTGATTCCAACATCCCTATATCTTGTTATACTAAAGAATCATCAATGGTTAATTCCAATCAAGTAAGCATTCAGTCATTTATCTATTACACCAATTTAAGATATAAGAATTTGATTCAATAGCAACTCCTAAGTCAAACTTCCATTCTAAGCATATGAATATATATGTACTACTCCACATGTCCAACAGTATCCTCTTATGTCTTAAGGAAAGTTGTATGTCATTATCCTTTATACTTGAACCACAATTAGAAGAACAGTTCAACGGAATCAAGAACTTCATATCTATAAAATTGATAACTTAATCACAGGTATGGGTATTCCAAAGATAAGGAGATAACTTTACCTCAACAATTATACCTGTGCTACACATTTTATATATGCATTTCCAATAATACATATGATCCATCGAGCACCTGTGAAGATGCGAGAAATCTCTAACCGAGCCTTTTCGTTCTTCCTGTATAAATTCATTTCCCTGAAAGTCCTAATCCTAACTATCTATGTGTATAAACAGTCATTCATGGTTATATAACATGCACATGTATCAAGGAAGGAGTATAAAAAGCATGCATGCATTATTGAGGGCACTAACGTGTCAGTGTGCATGACACATAATACATATAGTCCACAAAGGCACATAATATTCAATTCTCAAAGCAATTAAAGCACATTAGTACACATTAACACATATAAACAAGACATCATAATTATCTTAGGGCTTCTACCCATGGTCCAAGAGTTGAACCCGACTAATGCCTAGTTAGTAAACTAAGCTCTGATACCATTCTAATATAGGTGTCACACCCCCAACCCGACCTATAGAGGCTAGACTAAGGTGTGACCTAAATCATCATTGTTATTTTACGTCCTTAACTGTTTGACTACTATGATTAATGCTTAATCATTAGCCTAGAACTCCAAAAGTTTTTCCGAAAAACCGGCAACATAATGGTTATATTTAAGACATTTGGTTTGACCTATTTTCTAAAACGCCTCAAAAACTTTTAATCATTGATTCGATTTCAACTAAGACCCCAATTTATCATCAACCGATATGCCTATTGATCTAACTCGGAAGTCTCATTTGATTAACAAGCCTAACAAGAAAACTATGTTCCGTTTATTTGTCAATCCCTTTTACGCAAGTACCTGTTATCCTTTAGCCTATGAGTAAGTACCTAGGTAAGATTAGATAGATTCATTTATTTGATCCTTCACCTAATGCTTCAGTTGCCTATGATAGTTACTAAATCAAAATAGTGATAGCAAAATGACCAATTAGAGTGTTCGTCTAGTTATAATCAGTACAAGCCAAAATTAGACCCAAATTACAATGGGGTCATTTACATCAACAAAATAAGTAGTCTTCAAAGCAAACACAATGTTCACAAAATAGCCACTGTCAAGCAAGGCACATAAAGCACGTAATCATTCCAAGGAATCATCAATAGACACATTCTCTTTAGGTACCTGTTCCAAATCTTCTTCACTTGTGATGATAAAAGAGGGTGAGTCCTTATGAACTCAGCGAGGGGGAACAAGAGATAACGTTTTAAAAACTCTTTTCCGATTACTCTTATGAAAAATCCTTTTGAAAACATGTCATATGAAATAAGCAAGTTCAGAACATAACATAAATATAAATGAACATATTTACCCGTCTTTCCTCCTCGAGGTCCTCTAGGAACCAAGCGAGAGTACTTAAATACATAGTAAAAATGATACGTTTTGATACGTATAGGACTCTAGAGGTGACTCCTATGGACTCAAGAGGTAGCTCCCACCACTTTTGGGTGTAGCACTTTGCCCCGCATAGCACTTAGTTCCTACCGTTCAAGTGATACATTACGCTTTTGCTTTCAAGTTCATTTCCAATAACCATTGTTGTAGCCGGTATCAATCATCCACTTATCACTCCAAATGGGTGTACTCCGGATGTACATCAAACCTACGACCCAACTCTTTGAGGGTGGAATGCCGAGCGAGAGAGGAAATTGGACTATGGTAGTCACGGGAGCACCGGTAAGCCCTATGCTGCCCGGCGTTCGTGAAACGCTACCATGCAACAATGAAATGTTGCAACCTTGTATGCAATGCCCATTTATGCCATTTAACATTTCACATTAGGAGGTCAACAAAGTAGGTTACCTTCGAGCAAGTATATGATCACATTTTGACATATTGGCATATAAGGCATTGTAAGAACATATAATAATTTCATATATCTATTTGAAAGCAATTAAACATTCACGGGCAGCCAAGTAATCATGTTCAAATAAGCCATTGAATATCTTTTAACAATTCACATTAGGAGGTCAACAAAGTAGGTTGCCTCCGAGCAATTATAAGATCACATATCGATAAGTAAACATACAAGGCATGCTTGACATGTATATTTACTTTGTAAAACACTTAGAGGCATATGATCATTTAACGGGCAGCCAAGTAACTTCATATAAAACAAGTTATATAACTCATTTCGGGTTCATATATCAACTGCTGAGATCATACAAGCATGCAACGACACTTACACAAAACCGGGTGCAAGAATAGTTCACTTATCAATATGCAATCATCGGGAATCATATTTAGAGCTCTAAGGACATTTATGGGCAGCCTATTAACCACACAATTGAACACATTTAACCATAGAATCATCTCTTAGCAAGTAATCATAAGCGATAGGGCCTCAATTCCGTGCTTACACATGCGATTAAGCAAATCATTCATCAATTAATGAATCCAAGCCATGCATCAACCAAATTAAGCAACCACAACCAACCCCAACAGCCCACACAACTTCTAATTTCCATAATCCCAAGCATTCAATACCACAAGTAAAGTTACCACATGATTCAAAGCATATTACCAAGCAAAAACCTTACTGCAATGGTCTGTTTTTTCACATTCAATTGGCCAAGAAAATAATCTCCAAATTCAGTGAAACAAATGCAAAATTGAATCTTAATGAGTGGTTTAATTTTAGAAACAAACCTCGTTGCATTTGGAGTTCGGATTTAGGAGTTATGGCCAAAACTGTGAGACTACACAAAACTGTCCAGATTCGTACACATTTCGATATATGCTACTTTTGAGGCCTTTAAACGCAAAATTAGTCTTATCCTATTTCTGCCAAATATGTTCTGAAATGACCAATCTAGTGGACTACCAAATTTCATGTGTTTTGGACATCATTTACTAGGCCAAAACTATTTCGTTCTACAAGGTTAGAAAGCTGCCAGAAACCTACTTCATATTTCCAAGTTTTTCAGATTTAGACACCTTTCGATATTTGGCCATTTTGGAGGTCTTAGATTCAAAATTGGCCTTGTCCTATTTCTACAAAACATGTTCAGAACTGAAAAATATAGTGACCTACAAATTTTCATGCATTTTACACATCGTTTACTAGGCCAAAAACACTTCATTCTACAAAGCCAGTAATCTGCCAGCAAAAATGTGTTTACATATCTTCAAGTTTCTAGCCATTATCAAGCCATGCATGAGTAGATAGGCTCATATACACACATATACAATAATTACAAAGGTAAATATAGCCATATGAGAGCATGCATGTGAGTTTTGAGAGCTTTTAAAAGAGTTTAACCGTCACCTTAGCAAATTGATAGATGAAGATGCACAAATGCTCTTGAAAATGGACAAAACGCCCTCTTTCCTTGCTTTGGCCGAGTGGTGGCTTGGCTTTCCTTAAATCCTAGCTTAGTTAGCATGTGAAGAAGGTGTGCATGTGTGTGAAACCAAAAGAAATGGAAGAAAACTATCAAAACTTACCTATGGCCGAGATAGAGAGTTTTGTGAGCTTCGTGTGAGATTTTCTTGCTTCTTGCTTGCTTGTGCTTGCTATGGCCGAGCTTGGGAGAGTCTTAGAGTGTCCTTGAGAGTTGTTAGGAGTCTTGGGAACCCAAAGGGCAGCCATGGTCGAAAACGAGAGAGAAGGAGAGAGAGAATGAGAGAGTTTTGAGAGAAAATTGATGTTTGAAGCATGTTGAGTGTAGCTTGTGTGTGTGTGTCAGCCTTGAGCCTTACAAATCTGATTTTTGTGAGTCATCTAATGCACAATTGAATTTTTTTAGAATGTGTGGGGAAAGGGCCAAGAAAGTGAGGCATATGGTAGGGTGTTTGAGCATTATTTTATGCATTGTGTTTTGTGTGTGTCATAAAATGTTTAGGATAGAATATTTTTTATTCAAGCTTGCTCAAAGACCTTGATATGGCCGAAATTAGCATGGAAAATTCTGAATTTTCAGATTCATGTGAGTATATTATGGATTATAATAAATGTAGAATCTAAGATGCATTGGTTTTAGGTGAGAATAAAGAATAAAGAATGTCTATGTGTTTGTGTAGAAAGAATTGTTTATTGTTAGTGGATTTTGTAGAGAATTTGAATTATGATTAGAATATTGTTAGTGGAATATGTAGGATTAGTATAATATTATTTTAATAGTTAGTGAATTGTGTAGGATTATTTTATTGTCTTGTGCTTTGTGCAGGAATCTTTATTGATTAGCGTGGAGGCATGCATTCCTAGGTCTAGGGCACGCACTACAAGATAAGGCACGCACTTCAAGGTAAATATACAAATTTCAAAGTAAATGCACGTAACCCTAGGTGAATACACGTAAACTAATACAAGGCACGTAATTCAATACAATACATGTAAATCGAGATACGACTCTTAAACCTAGGTTAGGGTACGCAGTTCAAGGTCAGTGCACACAAATCGAGGTATCGCACATAAATTGAAGTCAGGGCACACAATTCTAGGTATCACACGTACATCGAGGTCGGGGCACGTAAGTCTAGGATTAGGGCACATAATTTTAGGTTTAGGCACGTATGACAAGACATGTACGAAAACCAAGACAGGGCACGTAATCAAAGGTCAGTCATATAATTATGGGTCTAAGGTGTGATACCCCGAACCTGGCATGTAATTCAATAGCATTTAAAGTTCATTTAAATTGCATTTTATTGACCTTTCACCTTCTTTGACCAAACTAGTTGACTTTTCATCTACATTGACCAACTAGGACAAGGTGGAAATTTTTGAAATGTTTAATAAAAGGCAAACTTGGGATTAGAAATAAAAAAATGCAATGTTAAGTTAGTCAAATTTTGGGTCAACTTTAGAATTAAATCTGAACCAATTGGGGAAGATTTAGGTAGCAAATTATATATGGTTGGAAAGCTCTATGAGTCTAGTTTCTGAGGCTTCAAACCGTTCGTGAATTGGAGTTTTCTAGAAGAAGTTATGGCCGTTTTCGTAAGGTCGCGCATAGCTGTTTTAGTTTAGCGGGTTGACCGAATTTTGACCTTTGACTTCTTGTCATTTTTTTTTCTAAATAAGCAGAATGCACACGAAAAAAACAGAGAAAAAAAGGCTTGAAACCATGAGGAAAAGAAGGAGAAAAAAAAAGAAAATCTCAACTTCAAATCTTCGATTCTTCGCGTGGGCTTGTGCGGGGTGGTTTCCGAGGCACTCTACGAGGTTTTTCTAGCGTCTAGGAGCGTCTAAGGTGAGGGTTTCATCGTTATTTACGCATTTGAAATATTTGTATCTAAACTTTGATTTTTGGATTTTATGCGTAGATTGCTGTTTTAATCGTTTTGTTGCTTAAAGAATGTTCCTTGTTGATTGTAGAACATGTATTTATAGCTTTTTAACATTTTCTGTGGTTAAATATTGGAATTGAAATATAAATTGTGTGATGAATAGTAAATTGTGAATAGTAAACCCCTGTTTCGATGAAGTTGCTCCGTTACGCGTTCTGTTGATGTAGGAAGATGCTAGATATGCTAGAATGCCTAAATGTGTGGTTTAATTGGAATGTGTAATGGAAAAATGGAGAAAAACGGCTTAGTGAAAGTCGGGGTCGTTTAGGTCGAGTTTGGCGTTTTCTCATTTTGCGTGTTGGCATTATTTCGGGAGGCCATGGAAGCACTTTTGGTGTGATTATGGCATTGGTTGGGTGTTTGGTTGGTATAGTTGTAGTTCAAACGAGCAAAGGGGGAAATCGGGGCTTTGCGCGAATTCTAGGGTAAAGTAGGGTTTCGGGGTCCTTGGACGTGCCCTATGGTGACCTAGGAGAATTGGCGAAGTCGGTTTCCAGAACTCGTGGCTCGTTTGGAAATGGTAGTGTTTTGATAGTTGGGGTCAATTTATGATTTTTCTTGTTATCTTGATATTATGCCTATAGAATGCTTAGGGTTGCTTGATATACTTGTTTAATTAGTGTTATTGTTGCTTATTATTGCTTGTTATGCTTGAAAAGTTAGTTGAATGCTAGTATTGATTGTGATTGCTTGTTATCTCGTTTGTTGTCACTAGTTTGTATTGTTGTGCTATCACTCGTTTATTGCCTTGTATCGTGTCTTGCATTGCATAGTGTCAGCACGTGAGTGATGGGCCTCTCTGGGTAGCCTCGGGTTGCCAGTGTTGGTTGCTCTAGCTCCGTAGCTATTCCCTCTTCTCGCTTGGGCTGCCTCCTAGGGAGATTTGGGTCGTAGATTGATGGATACTTCCGGGGTATTCCAAACTGGTGTTATAAGGTGGATGCGCGCTTATTGTCATCGTTGTCAACATCAAGCTCGAGATTGATGTATCGCTCGTGAAATGGTACATTGCTCGTATGAGTGCACCATAGCCTTCAAAGTGTGGTATAGCTTTGAATGGTTGTATTAATGCTTTCAGTAATTGCTTATTGTATTGATTATTTGTTTTGATTGCTTATTTATCAGTTATATTGCTTAACTGTCTTATTTGCATTTCACGACTTTCTTTCTCTCCAATTCGATATCTGTCTCGCCCTCACTGAGTATACGCGTTGTGTATACTCACTCCTCACCACCACATTTCAGGAAATGCCATGTTAGCTGGAAAGTTCATGATTTCGTGAAAGTCCGTGCTTGAAGAGTTGTCTTGCGTGCCTATGTGACTTGAGTTGTCAAAGTTGTAAAGTTGTATGCTTTTATGTATTATATGTATTTAATGTTAAAGGGGATGTAATTTAAGTTTCACTAGATTATGTATTTAGTTAATGTAGCTTAACTTCAATGTATATTTGTAATGACAAAGGAAAAGAGATAGAAAGGTATGATAGTCTAGCTTATGATATAGGTTGGTGTAGTTTAATTGCTAAGCTTGAATGTATATTTACTTGTATTTTGCTTGTTATGAACCAAGGCTCGGATGGCCTTGAGGTGGTTGAATGTTTGGACATGGTATTGGTTCACTTATATGCTGTCGTAGGTTTTACTTTTTGCCTAGAAACAGGGGAGACTCCGTCCGTTTTCCCTGAAAATTTATGCCCGGGTTTGGTTTGGGTTGTGTTTAGATCGATTGATAGAACTCCCGGTCTTGAGAGGGATCGGGGTATTACATAAGGCATGCAAATTGAGGTAGGACATGTTATTCAGGGTCGGGCCTCACAACATTCCCGTCCCCCGACGTGTCGTTGGGCCTGCAAGATGTGCGAATCGCCTAGCACATAAAGCCATGGCCGTTGCTGAGTGGATGCGTGCGGCTATGGTCTAGTATCGTGGTGTTCCAAGCACGGCGTGGGCTTGGGTGGCTCTTGGGGGACGGTGGTGGCAAGCGTGATGCGCGAATCACCTAGCACACGTGGCATTGGGTTTCGTTAATCAATGACGCAAGCGTTGCGATAAGACAATTGCTGATGCTTCAATGTCGTGGCGATCCAAGCACCATGCGGCCTTGAAGCCTTCCCCCGGTGGGTTCTGACGTGCCTGTGTGATACGCAAATTGCCTAGCACATGACGCCATGGTCCTCGCTGAGTCATAATACGACGGACGTGGTCTAGTGTCGTGGCGATCCAAGCACTACATGGGCAGGAAAGTAGTTTGCTTGTCCCGTTTCGTGCATACAGGTGCATACAGGGGGACAATAGGGGCATGCGCGATGTGCGAATCGCCTAGCACATGGCCTTGGCTTTCGTTAAGTAACGACGTGAGCGTTGTGTTGAGACGATGGCTAGAGCTTTAATCTTGTGGCGATCCAAGCACTGTGTTGCCTCCAAGCCGTCCGACGGTGTATTCCTATGGGCCTGTGCGATGCGTGAATTGCCTAGCTCACGACGCCATGGTCCTCGTTGAGTCGTAATGCGATGGACGTGGGCTAGTGTCGTGGCGATCCAAGCACCGCGGGGGTTTGAAGTCCGCTTTCGGTTGGTACCTCAAGTGCGTGCACTCGGTGCTTGGTCGTACACAGCGAAGTGGGTTCCTAAGCTTGCGACGTACGGCCTGGTTATGTACCTCGTGCTGTTCTTGTCCCTTGTCCCTTGTCCCTCAGAAATTATATGTGCCTAGCGGTGCGTTCTCGGGCCATCTCGCCATTTCGTCTACTTGAAGGGCTTTGTTTGCCTAGATGGTGGGGCGGTTACTAGCTTGGTGGTCTGGGCATAGCGAACGTGATAGCGCGTGAGTGGTGGTCAGCTTGTATGGGTCGGTTGGATCCCTGCTTGAGCAGCGACGTCCGCCCCTGCTTGCCTCTTCATTCGTGGGCCGAGTGCTTTCATTGCCTCGGTCTGTCAGTCGGTTTCCTGTGTTGCGTACCTACAAAGAAGGCAGTCTAAAGTCACATCGTCCATCTTTTGCCTTGCGTCTACCTCCGTGGATGACGTAGGGTGAACCCCTAAGTACGTCCCGTGTTCCACACTGCTCACTCCAACAAGTGTGGCACACGTGGCCTGTGGGGTGTCGCTCGATCTCTCGAATGCGGAACACTATGACGGTATGGGGTCCTTGGCCTCTCTTTGCCTGAAATCAGCATTCGTCGCTAATCGCGTACGACGGTCGTGCGCTCGTCTCAAGCCGTCGACCCTTAGGAGACGACGTGCCTCGTGCGACACCGGTGTCGGTAAGGAATACTACCTGGTTGATCCTGCCAGTAGTCATATGCTTGTCTCAAAGATTAAGCCATGCATGTATAAGTATGAACTAATTCAAACTGTGAAACTACGAATGACTCATTAAATCATTTATAGTTTGTTTGATGGTATCTATTACTCGAATAACCGTAGTAATTCTAGAGCTAATACGTGCAACAAAACCCGACTTCTAGAAGGGATGCATTTATTAGATAAAAGGTCGACGCGGGCTCTACCGGTTGCTGCGATAATTCATGATAACTCGATGGATCGCACGGCCCTCGTGCCAGCGACGCATCATTCAAATTTCTTCCCTATCAACTTTCGATGATAGGATAGTGGCCTACCATGGTGGAGACGGGTGACAGAGAATTAGGTTCGATTCCAGAGAAGGAGCCTGAGAAACGACTACCATATCCAAGGATGGCAACAGGCGCGCAAATTACCCAATCTTGACACGGGGAGATAGTGACAATAAATAACAATACTGGGCTCAAAGAGTCTGGTAATTGGAATGAGTACAATCTAAATCCCTTAACGAGGATCCATTGGAGGGCAAGTTTGGTACCAGCAGCCATGGTAATTCTAGCTCCAATAGCATATATTTAAGTTGTTGTAGTTAAAAAGCTCGTAGTTGGACTTTGGAATGGGTTGGCCGGTCCGCCTCAGGTGTGCACTGGTCGTCTCGTCTCTTTTGCCGGCGATGCGCTCCTGGCCTTAACTATCACGCTTCCAACCTGACCTATAGAGGCTAGACTAGGTTGTGACCTAAATCATCATTGTTATTTTACGTCCTTAACCGTTTGACTATGATTAATACTTAATCGTTAGCTTAGAACCCCAAAAGTTTTTCCGAAAAACCGACAGCATAACGGCTTAATTTAGGACCTTTGGTTTGGCCTAATTTCTAGAACACCTCAAAATTTCCAAATCTTTAATTTGATGCCAACTATCATTCCTATTTTGTTATCAACCGATAAGCCTAATAATTTATCTTGAAGGTCCTGTTTGATCAATAAGCCTAGCATGATAACTATGTTCCATTTAGTTGTCAATTTCCTATTATACAAGTACCTATTATCCTTTAGCTTACGGATGAGCACCTAAGTGAAATTAGATAGAGTTAACTTAGTGGATTAATTACCTAGTGGTTTAAACGCCTACGATAACTACTATTCAAGATAATGAAAGCAAATAACCAAATAAAGAGTTCGTCCAGTTATAGATAGTACAATCCAAAATTATACCCAAATTACAACGGGGTCATTTACATCAATGAAATAAAGAGTCCGCAAACAAACACAACATCCCTAATAGTATCCATGTTCACGAAAAGCATGCAATGCACATAGTCATTCCAAAGGTTCATCAACTAGCACATTTTCTTCGGGTACCTATTCCAAATCTGCTTCACTTGTGACAAAAAAAAGGGTGAGTCCTTATGATCTCAGCGAGGGGGAACGAAAGATAACGTTTTGAAACTATTTTTCGGTTAATCTTATGAAAAAACCCTTTTGAAAATATGTCATATAAAATAAGTAAGTTCATAACATTACAAAAATATAAATGAACACATTTACCCGTCTTTCCTCCCCAAGGTCCTCTAGGAACCAAGCGAGAATACTTAAACACGTAGTAAAAAGGATACGTTTTGATACGTACAGGACTCTAGAGGTGGCCCTACGGGCTCAAGAGGTAGCTCCTACCACTTTCAGGTGTAGTACTTTGCCCCGTATAGCACTTAGTTCCTGCCGTTCAAGGGATACATTGCGCTTTTGCTTTCAAGTTCATTTCGATAACAATTGTTGCGGCCGGCTTCAATTATTCACTTATCACTCCAAATGGGTGTACTCCGGATGTACCCCGAAATCCTACGACCCAACTCTCCGAGGGTGGAATGCCAAGTGAGAGAGGGAATTGGACCATGGTAGTCACGGGAGCACTGACAAGCCCTATGCCGCCCGGCGTTCGTGAAATGTTACCATGCCACAATGAAAGGTTGCAACCTTGTATGTAATGCACAATTATACCATTTAACAATTCACATTAGGAGGTCAACAAAGTAGGTTGCCTCCGAGAAATTATAAGATCACATATTGAATAAAGAAGGTTTAGGTGTTTGTGTAGAAAGAATTGTTTATTATTAGTGGATTTTGTAGAGAATTTGAATTAGGGATATAATATTGGTTAGTGGATTGTGTAGGATTATTTTAGTGTCTAGTGCTTTGTGCAGGAATCTTTCTTGATTAGCATGGAGGCACGCATTCCTAGGTTCTAGGGCACGAACTACGAGATAGACACAAATTACGAGGTACGACACGTACTTCAAGACTAAGGTACATACTTCATTGTAAATGAACAGATTCTAATGCAAATGCACACAATCCTAGGTGAATGCACGCAAACCAATGCAAGGTATGTAATTCAATGCAATACATGTAAATCGAGGTATGACTCTTAAACCTAGGTTGGGGCACGTAGTTCAAGGTCAATGTACACAAATTGAGGTATCGCACGTAAATTGAAGTCAGGGCACGTAAGTCGAGGATTAAGGCACACAATTCTAGGTCAAGGCATGTATGATGAAGCATGCACGAAAACCAAGACAGGGCACGTAATCCAAGGTCGGTCATATAATTTTGGGTCTAAGGCACACAAATCGAGGTAGGACATGTTATTCGGGGTCAGGCCTCACATTAACTGGCTGGGTTGTGCCTCCGGCGCTGTCACTTTGAAGAAATTAGAGTGCTCAAAGCGAGCCAACGCTCTGTATGCATTGGCATAGGATAACATTATAGGATTTCGATCCTATTGAGTTGGCCTTCGGAATCAGAGTAATGATTAACAGGGACAATCGGGGGCATTCGTATTTCATAGTCAGAGGTGAAATTCTTGGATTTATGAAAGACGAACAATTGCGAAAACATTTGCCAAGGACGTTTTCATTTATCAAGAACGAAAGTTGGAGGCTCAAAGACGATCAAATACCTTCCTAGTCTCAACCATAACTAATGCCGACTAGGGATCGGCGGATGTTGATTTTAGGACTCCGCCGGTACCTTATGAGAAATCAAAGTTTTTGGGTTCCGGGGAGAGTATAGACGCAAGGCTGAAACTTAAAGGAATTGACGGAAGGGCACCACCAGGAGTGGAGCCTGCGGCTTAATTTAACTCAACACTGGAAAACTTACCAGGTCCAGACATAGTAAAGATTGATAGATTGAGAGCTCTTTC
>CM075780.1:29767808-29772808 GCA_037974665.1 Ehretia macrophylla
AGCCCGCCGAGGTGCCTAATGTTCATCCTTTAGCATTAACGATGACTGAGGTTATGTTGCCTCTATCTTCGGCACAGCTGGGCACGTTGGTGAACAGTTGTGGCACAGCTGCCCATAGTGTTGAACGATGGCGCACGATGGTGTGCGCATAGGGCACCCATGTCGCACGAAGGAGCGCACATGGGGTGCACATGTAGTAATATTATGCGCGCATATGGCCCACATGCAGCACGAAGGTACGCGTATGGGGTGCCCATACCGCATGAAGGTGCTCGAATGGGGTACCCATGCCGCACGATGGTGTACGCATAGAGCGCCCATATTGCATGATGGCGTGCGCATATCGCACGAAGGTAAGCGCATGTGGCGCCCATCTGCACGGAGGTACACGCATGTGGCCTGCTTGCCGCATGAAGGTGTGTGCATGGGGTACCCATACCGCATGATGGTGCACGCATGCCGCACGAAGGTGTGCGCATAGGGTACCTATACTGCACGATGGGGCGCCCATGCCACACTGCGGTGCACGCATGCCCCACGATGGTGCATGCATAGGGCTCCCATGCCGCATGAAGGTGCACACATGGGGTGTGTATGCTGTAATATGGTACGCGCATAGGGCGCCCATGCCGCATGATGGTGTGCGTATGGGGCACCCATGCCACACGATGGTGTGTGCATGGGGTGCCCATGCCACAAGATAGTGCACGCATGCCGCACGAAGGTGCGCGCATAAGGCCCGCATGCTGCACGATGGTGCACACATGCCGCACGGAGGTACGCGCATTGGGCGCCCATGCCGCACGAAAGTTCACACATGGGACACGCATGCCGCAATATGGTGCGCACATGTGGCCCACATGCCACACGAAGGTGCGCATAGGGTGCCCATGCCACACTATGGTGTATGCATGCGGCACGAAGGTGCGGGCATGTGGCGCCCATACCTCACAAAGGTGCACGCATGTGGCCCATATGCCACAGGAAGGTGCTCGCATGGGGTGCCCATACCGCAAGAAGGTGCGCGTATGTGGCCCGTATGCCGCAAGAAGGTGCACGCATGGGGCGCCCATGCCACATGATGGGGTACCCATGCCGCACGATGGTACACGCATCGGGCACGTATATCACACAGTGGTACACGTATGTGGCCCGCATGCAGCAAGAAGGTTCACGCATGGGGCACCTATGTCGCACGATGGTGCACGCATGGGGCACGTATGCCGCACAATAGTGCGTGCATGTAGCCCGCATGCGGCACGAAGGTACGCGCATGGGGCACCTATACTGCATGATCGTCCGTGCATGCCGCAAAATGGTGTACGCATGTGGCCCGCATGCAACATGAATGGGCGCGCATGGGCCGCCCCTGCAGTACCTTCGTGCGCGCATGGGGTGCGCATTCCGCACGATGGTAGTCATAAGTGGCCCCGCTCGGGGCGCTCAAGGGGTGCTGTTGGGGCACTGTTGGGGCACGATTGGGGCACTGTTGGAGCATGGCTGGGGCACTGTTGGGGCACGGCTTGGGCACGGCTGGGGTATACTTAGGGGATGATAGGGGATGTTGGGAGACGGCTTTGGCATTACTAGGGGACGTTGGGCACAACGGGCCCCTCATTATCCATCTTGGTGCCGCAACACCGTCGACGTCATTGGGATGGCTAATGAGGGGGTAAATGGTTGCCCAATCACGAACTTAGTCATCCCCGTGCCACCGGCTAGGTACACGTTGGGGGACATTCTCGTCCCCTGACGTGTCGTTGGGACTGCGCGATGCGCAAATCACCTAGTACATGAAGCCATGGCCGTTGCTGAGTGGATGCTCGCGCGGCCATGGTCTAGTGTCATGGCGATCCAAGTACCGCGTGGGCTTGGATGGCTTTTGGGGGATAGTAGGGGCAAGTATGATGCGCGAATCGCCTAACACATGTGGCATTGGCTTTCGTTAAGCAACGACACGAGCGTTGCGATGAGATGATTTCTGATGCTCCAATGTCGTCGCGATCCAAGCACCATGCGGCCTTGAAGCCATCCGCCGGTGGGTTTCGACGGCCTGTGCGATGCACGAATCACCTAGCACACGACGCCATAGTCCTCACTGAGTCATAATACAATGGACGTGGTCTAGTGTCGTGGCGATTCAAGCACCGCGTGGGCAGGAAGGTAGTTTGCTTGTCCCGTTTCGTGCATACGGGTGTGCGCATAGGGCACCCATGCCGCACGAAGGTGCTCGCATAGGGCGCCCATGCCCCACCAAATCTGCGTGCATATGGCCCGCATGCCGTATGAAGGTATGCGCATGGGGCGCCTATGCCGCATGATGGTGCACTCATGCCGCACGAAGGTGTGCGCATGGGGCGCCCATGCCATACGTGGTGGCTTCCCTAGCCCCTCATTATCCATCTTGGTGCCGCAACACCGTCGACATCATTAGGATGGCTAATGAAAGGGCGAGTGGTTGCCCAATCACAAAATTAGCCATCCCTGTGTCGCTGACTAGGTACACGTTGGGGGACATTCCCATCCCCCGACGTGTCTTTGGGAATACGTGATGCGCGAATCGCCTAGCACATGAAGCTATGGCCATTGTCGAGTAGATGCGCGCGGCCATGGTCTAGTGTCGTGGTGATCCAAGTACCGCATGGGCTTGGGTGGCTCTTGGGGGACGGTAGGGGCAAGCATGATGCGCGAATTACCTAGCACACGTGGCATTGGCTTTCGTTAAGCAACGATGCGGGTATTGCGATGAGACGATTACTGATGCTTCAATGTCGTGGCGATCCAAGCACTATGAAGCCTTGAAGCCGTTCCCCGGTGGGTTCCGACGTGCCTGTGCGATGCGCGAATTGCCTAGCACACGACGCCATGGTCCTCGTTGAGTCATAATGCGACAGACGTAGTCTAGTGTCATGGCGATCCAATCGCCACGTGGGCAGGAATGTAGTTTGCTTGTCCCGTTCCATGCATACAGGTACATACAGGGGGACAGTAGGGGCATACGCGATGTGCAAATCGCCTAGCACACAGCCTTGGCTTTTGTTAAGTGATTACGCGAGCATTCTGATGAAATGATGGCTAGAGCTTCAATGTTGTGGCGATCCAAGCACCGTGTTACCTCCAAGCCGTCCGATGGTGTGTTCCTATGGGTCTGCGCGATGCGTGAATTGCCTAGCACATGACGCCATGGTCCTCGTCGAGTCGTAATGCGATGGACATGGTCTAGTGTCTTGGCGATCCAAGCACCGCGGGGGCTCAAAGTCCGCTTTCGGTTGGTACCTCAAGTACGTGTACTCGGTGCTTGGTCCGGCACCACGAAGTGGGCTCCTAAGCTTGCGATGTGCGGCTTGGTCATGCATCTCATGTCGTTCCTATCCCTTGTCCCTTGCCCCTCAAAAATTCTTCATGCCTAGCGATTCGTTCTTAGGCCATCTCGCCGGTTCCGTTTGCTTGAAGGGCTTCGTTTTCCTAGACGGTGGGGCGGTTACTGGCTTGGTGGTCTGGGCATAGCGAACATGATAGCGCTTGAGGGATAGTCGGCTTGTATGGGTTAGTTGGATCCCTGCTTCAGCAGCGACGTCTGCCCCTGCTTGCCTCTTCATTCGCGGGCCGAGTGCTTACGTTGCCTCGGTCTGTCGGTCGGTTTCCTGTGTCGCGTACCAACAAAGAAGGCAGTCTAAAGTCACATTGTCCATCTTTTGCCTTGCGTCTGCCTCCGTGGACGACGTGGGGTGAGCCCCTAAGCACGTCCCATGTTCCACGCTGCTCACTCCAACAAGTACGACACACGTGGCTCGTGGGGCGTTGGTCGATCTCTCGGATGTGGCACACCATGACGGTATGGGGTCCTTGGCCTCTCTTTGCCCGAAATCAGTGTTCGTCGTTAATCGCGTAAGACGGTTATGCACTCGTCTCGAGCCGTCGAACCTTAGGGGATGACGTGTCTCGTGCGACGCCGGCATCAGTTAAGAATGCTACCTGGTTGATCCTACCAATAGTCATAGGCTTGTCTCAAAGATTAAGCCATGCATGTATAAGTATGAACTAATTCAGACAGTGAAACTGTGAATAGCTCATTAAATCAGTTATAGTTTGTTTGATGGTATCTACTACTCGGATAACCTTAGTAATTCTAGAGCTAATACGTTCAACAAACCCTGACTTCTAGAAGGGATGCATTTATTAGATAAAAGGTCGATGTGGGCTCTGCCCGTTGCTGCAATGATTCATGATAACTCGACGGATCGCACGGCCCTCATGCCGACTACACATCATTCAAATTTCTACCCTATCAACTTTCGATGGTAGGATAGTGGCCTACCATGGTGGTGACGGGTGACGGAGAATTAGGGTTCGATTCCGGAGAGGGAACCTAAGAAATGGCTACCACATCTAAGGAAGGCGTGCAAATTACCCAATCCTGACATAGGAAGGTAGTGACAATAAATAACAATACCGGGCTCAAAGAGTCTGGTAATTGGAATGAGTACAATCTAAATCCCTTAACGAAGATCCATTGGAGGGCAAGTCTAGTGCCAGTAGCCGCAGTAATTCCAGCTCCAATAGCGTATATTTAAGTCGTTGCAGTTAAAAAGCTCATAGTTGGACTTTGTGATGGGTCAGCCGGTCCGCCTTCGGTGTGCACTAGTCGTCTCGTCCTTTCTGCCGGCGATGCATTCCTTGCCTTAACTAGCAAGGTTGTGCCTCCGGCGCTGTTACTTTGAAGAAATTAGAGCGCTCAAAGCAAGCCTATGCTCTGTATACATTAGCATAGGATAACATTATAGGATTTTGATCCTATTAAGTTGGCATTCAGGATAATAGTAATGATTAACAGGGACAGTCGGGGGCATTCGTATTTCATAGTCAGAGGTGGAATTCTTGGATTTATGAAAGACGAACAACTGTGAAAGCATTTGTCAAGGATGTTTTCATTAATCAAGAACGAAAGTTGGGGGCTCGAAGACGATCAGATACCATCCTAGTCGCAACCATAAACGATG
>CM075780.1:29777808-29780308 GCA_037974665.1 Ehretia macrophylla
CGCACATGGGATGCACATGCTGCACGAAGGTGTGCACATGGGGCGCTCATACCGCAATATGGTACGTGTATGTAGCCCACATACCACACGAAGGTGAGCGAATGGGGCGCCTATGCCGCATGATGGTGCGTGCATACTGCATGAAGGTGTGCGTATGTGGCACCATACCGCACGAAGGTGCTCGCATATGGCCTGCATTCCACATGAAGGTGCACGCATAGGACGCCCATGCAGCACGATAGTGCGTGCATGCCGCAAGAAGTTGCGCACATGGGGCATACATTCCGCAATATGGTACGCGTATGTGGCTTACATATCACACAAAGGTACGCGTATGGGGCACCCATACCGCACAAAAGTGCTCAAATCAGGCGCGCATGTCGCAATATGGTGGGCGCATGTGGTACACATGCCGCATGAAGGTGAGTGCATTGGGTGCCCATGACACGATGGTGCGTGCATGCTGCACAAAGGTGCGCGCATATGGCACCCATGCTGCATGAAGTTGAGGGCATATGGCCCACATGCCGCACGATGGTGTGGGCATCCTCCGTGCACACATGGGGCGCCTATGTCGCACGATAGTATGCGCATATGGCCTGCATACAGCACGAAGATGTGCACATGTGGCCTGCATGCCGTACGAAGGTGCACTCATGGGGCGCTCATGCCACAGGATGATGCACGTATCAGGCGCGCATGCAGCACGATGGTACACGTATATAGCCCGCATGCAGCATGAAGATGCGTGCATGGGCTGCCCATATCGCACGATGGTGTGGGCATCCTCCGTGCATACCGTACAATGGTGCGCTCATGTGGCCTGCATGCTGCAAGAAGGTGCGCGCATGGGAAACCCATGCCGCACATTCGTGCGCGCATGGGGCGCGCATTCCGCATTATGGTAGGAGTAATTGGTACGCGCGGGGTGCTGTTGGGGCACGGTTGGGGCACTGTTGGAGCACGACTGGGGCACTATGGTGGTACGCTTAGGGGACAATAGGGGATGTTGGGCAACCGCTTTGGCACTACTAGTGGACGTTGGGCACAACGGGCCCCTCATTATCCATCTTAATGCCACAACACCGTCGACGTCACTGGGATGACTAATGAGAGGGCGAGTGGTTGCCCAATCACAAAATTAGCCATCCCTGTGTCGCCGGCTAGGTACATGTTGGGGGACATTCCCGTCCCCCGATGTGTCGTTGGGCCTGCACGATGCACGAATCGCCTAGCACTTGTTGCCATGTCAGTTGCCGAGTGGATGTGCGCGACCATAATATAGTGTCGTGGCGATCCAAGCACAGCGTGGGCTTGGGTGGGTCTTGGGGAATGGTGGGGGCAAGCGTGATGTATGAATCGCCTAGCACACGTGGCATTGGCTTTCGTTAAACAATAACGCGAGCGTTGCGATAAGACAATTGCTGATGTTACAATGTCGTGGTGATCCAAGCACCATGCGGCCTTGAAGCTGTCCCCCGGTGGGTTCTGACATTCCTGTACAATGTGCGAATCGCCTAGCACACGATGCCATGGTCCTTGCTTAATCGTAATGCGACAGACGTGGTCTAGTGTCATGGCGATCTAAGCATCGCGTGGGTAGGAAGGTAGTTCGCTTGTCCCGTTCCATGCATACGGGTGCATACAGGGGGACGGTAGAGGCATTTGCAATGCGCGAATCGCCTAGCACACGGCCTTGGCTTTCGTTAAGTGACTATGCAAACGTTGCGATGAGACGATGGCTAGAGCTTCAATGTCGTGGCAATCCAAGCACCGTGTTGCCTCAAAGCCGTCTGACAGTATGTTCCTATGGGCCTGCGCGATGCGTGAATCGCCTAGCACACGATGCTATGGTCCTCACTGAGTCGTAATGCGACGGATGAGGTCTAGTGTCGTGGCAATCCAAGTACCGCATGGGCAAGAAGGTAGTTTGTTTGTCCCGTTTCGTGCATACAGGGGGCTGGTAGGGGCATACGCGATGCGCAAATCACCTACCACATGTCCTTGGCTTTCGTTAAATGACGACGCGAGCATTGCGATGAGATGGTGGCTAGAGCTTCAATGTTGTCGCGATCCAAGCACCGTATTGCCTCCAAGCCGTCCGACGGTGTATTCCTATGGGCCTACGCGATGCGTGAATTGCCTAGCACACGACGCCATGGTCTTCGCTGAGTCGTAATGCGACGGACGTGGTCTAGTGTCGTGGTGATCCAAGCACCGCGGGGGTTCGAAGTCCGTTTTTGGTAGGTACCTCAAGTGCGTGCATTCGGTGCTTGGTCGGGCACCACGAAGTGGGCTCCTAAGCTTACGACATGCGGCCTGGTCATGCACCTTGTGCCATTCCCGTCCCTTGTCCTTTGTCCCTAAGAAATTCTTCGAGCCTAGCGGTCCGTTCTCGAGCCATCTCACCGATTCCGTCTGCTCGAAGGGCTTCGTTTGCCTAGACGGTAGGACGGTTACTGGCTAAGTGGTCTGGGCATAGCGAACGTGAAAGCGCGTG
>CM075780.1:29787808-29895308 GCA_037974665.1 Ehretia macrophylla
TGGATAATAAGAAATGTATGTTTTATAGAAAGTTGGCTTGTTTTGATTATTTTATGGCTTTCGCAAGTATTATATTGTTTTTAGGGTTTTCGGATCGTCCGAGGTACAGAGAAGACTCCGTCCGTGGGTCGGGTCCAGGCTTGGCCTTTTGCGGGGTCGGGTCGGGGCGTGACATCTTTAGGTGGTATCAGAGCATGATAGTCTTGCATAAGCCGGGATATGATTCTCGGTCTGTGGGGTAAAGGTCTAAAATGCTAAAGTGTTATGTATGATTGCTAAGTGAAAAGAAAATGTTCTAGCATGACTTTGTGAACTTGGAATGTTTGTGTGTTTAAGTGGAATAGTTTGGCAAGTTAAACTTGTCTTATGTGAATTTTGTGATAGAATATTGGATTGTTATTGACTTGAGTGTTATCTAATCTTATGTGCTATATTTCTGTCTATAAACTGCTTTTAAATGTTGCCAGCTATTGTGAGTTGCTACTATGCCGCCACGTCGTGGTACTCAAGGTATAGGATCAGATGAAGAGGCAGCAGAACAGGGTCAGCAGCCGTTGCCCAAGCAATTTATGGCTACCATGACTACTGCAGTAGACCGGATCACACAGGTACTACATGAGCAGAGGCAGGACCGGATTAATCCCCAGGGTAATCAAGCTAATCCTGGTGGACAGGGGTACAGAGTTGAGAATAACCAACTAGAGAAATTTTTGAGGCACGAGCCGGGAAAGTTCTTTGGAGAGCCTGATGATGAGGCGGCTGAGAGATGGATTAATCGAGTTGAGAAAATTTTCACTGCTTTGAGGTATACCGATGAGGCAAGAATAGATTATGCATCATTTTTATTTGAGGGTGATGCAGAACAGTGGTGGAATACTGTTAGACTGAGGTGGGATTGTGAGGATGTTCCACACTTATGGGATGATTTTGTAAGTGAGTTCCGGGACAAGTATATTCCCGAGATGGCTATGGAGAGACGGGAAGATGAGTTTGTGGCCCTGAAGCAGGGAAATATGACTGTTGCAAAATATGAGGCTAGGTTTGTTAGCCTGTCGAGGTATATGCCCGAGTTGGTATGGCCAGCTAGGAGGATGATACATAGGTTTGTCCGTGGGTTGAGAATGGACATACAGTTGCATTTGACTGGACAAACCTACACTACTTTTCCCGAGGCATTTCAGGCAGCCTCGAAGTTTGAGAAACGGAAGGCTGAGATGTTAGCTGAGAGCAGTCAGCCGAGTAAGAAGCAGTTTTTGGGCCAGAGTAGCCAGAGTCAGCCGAGGCAGTATCAGGCTTCTGCACAGGGTCCTCAGCAGCGTCCGTATCAGCCACAACAGCAGATTCAGGCTAGACCAGCTGTGACCAGACCTCAGCAGGGAGGTACAGTTCCTACCCCTGCCAGAGCCCCAGCACCTACAGGAAACACTGCGGTTAGGCAAAATCAGCAGTGTGATTATTGTAATCGACCAGGGCATATTGAGGCTAACTGCTGGAGGAAGAGTGGAAAATGTACAGGTTGTGGCAGTGATGAGCATAGGGTGAGGGATTGCCCTAAATATAATAATGTTCAGGGCCGTGGTAGAGGCCGAGGTGTTCAGAATAGGGCTGCAGGTGCACGACCAGCACAGAGAGTACAGGCTAGGGTCTTTGCACTGGATGCAGAGGAGCTGCCCGATAATACAGCTATAGTGGAAGGTACCTTTCTTCTCAATACTCAGCCAGTTAAAGTTTTGATTGATCCTGGAGCTACACATTCGTTTATAACTCCTGCATGTGCACGATCTGTGAATGTTTGCATTGATAATTTGCCTCATGAAGTTGAAGTTAATACTCCTTTGGGTGCAAAATTTGTTGCTGAGTCTATTTGCAAATCTTGTGATATATGTATAGAGAACCGTAAATTTCCTGCTGATTTAATTATATTACCATTCCGTGACTTTGAAATCATTTTGGGAATGGACTGGTTGGGAAAGTATTATGCTCAGTTGGACTGTAGGACAAAGGTTGTTTATCTTAAGGTTCCTGACCTACCGGTACTAGAGATTGTTGGGAACTGCAGGGCTGCCCGCATTCCACTTTTATCAGCGATCAAGACTTCTAAGTTGTTGAATAGGGGTTGTGAAGCTTACTTAGCTTATTTGATCAATCAGCCTGCTGATCAGTTGAGTTTGAATGAGGTTCCGATTGTTAGAGACTTCCCTGGTGTATTTCCCGAGGAATTACCGGGTTTACCACCAGATAGGGAGATTGAGTTCGTGATTGATCTTGTACCAGGCACTGCGCCAATTTCTAGGAGTCCTTATAGGATGGCATCGGCTGAACTTCAGGAGTTAAAAATTCAGCTTCAGAACTTGCTTGAGAAAGGGTTTATACAACCTAGTTCTTCGCCATGGGGTGCGCCTGTGTTGTTTGTGAGGAAGAAAGACGGCACACTACGGTTATGCATTGATTACAGGGGACTTAATCAAGTCACGATTAAGAATAAATACCCCTTGCCGTTGATTGAAGAATTGTTTGACCAGTTGCAGGGTGCGAGTGTTTACTCCAAATTTGACTTGAGGCGGGGCTACTATCAACTTAGAATTCGGAGTGACGATATACCAAAGACGGCATTCAGGACTAGATATGGCCACTATGAGTTTGTTGTTTTGCCGTTTGGTTTGACGAATGCACCAGCCGCATTCATGGACTTGATGCAGAGGGTTTTTCGGCCTTACCTTGATCAGTTTGTCGTGATCTTCATTGACGACATTTTAGTGTATTCGAAGAACGAGGCTGAACATGAGCAACACTTGAGGATTGTGCTTCAGACTTTACAGGAAAACAAGCTTTTTGCTAAATTCAGCAAGTGTGAGTTCTGGTTGAACCAGATATCTTTTCTAGGCCATATCATTTCAGATCGAGGAATTTCAGTGGATCCAGCTAAGATTGAAGTTGTTTCAGCTTGGAAGAGACCTGAGACGGTGCCAGAGATTCGGAGTTTTCTTGGATTGGCAGGTTACTACCAGAGATTTGTTAAAGACTTTTCTAAAATTTTTGGACCTTTGAGCCAGTTGACTCGGAAGAAAGTTGCTTACAACTGGGATGCTAAATGTGAATCTAGTTTCCAAGAATTGAAGAAGAGACTAACTACAGCTCCTATACTAGCTTTACCTGAGGGAACAGAGAACTTTGTTGTCTACAGTGATGCATCTAAAGAAGGATTGGGCTGTGTTTTAATGCAGAATGGTAAGGTGATTGCCTATGCTTCTAGGAAATTGAAACCTTATGAAGTCAATTACCCTACACATGATCTTGAGTTAGCTGCGGTTGTGTTTGCATTGAAGAAGTGGCGTCATTACTTGTGGGGTTGCAGATTTGAAATATTTACTGACCACAAGAGTCTCAAGTATTTGTTTTCACAGAAGGATCTAAATATGAGGCAGCGGAGATGGCTAGAGCTATTGGGTGGTTATAACTGTTCTATTAACTATGTGCCAGGTAAGGCAAATGTTGTTGTTGATGCTTTGAGCCGAAAGGCTACGGTTGCAAGCTTGATTATCAAGGACTGGGAGACTTTGGAAGAAATTTGTTCATGGAAACCAGAAGCTACTGAGGTAGGGATTCGGTTTGCTAGTTTACAGATTCAGTCAGGATTGCTAGCTCAGATCAAAGAGGCTCAGAAGACTGATCCTCACATCTTGAAGATCCAAGAAAAAGCTAAAGGGGGAGAGTCGGAGTTTAAATTATATGCAGATGGCATCTTCAGATTCAGGGATAGAGTATGTGTTCCTGATGATTCGACTTTAAAGAATGAGATCCTGTCCGAGGCACATAATTCGAGGTACACGATTCACCCGGGCAGTACAAAGATGTATAGAGATTTGAAGCAACACTTATGGTGGAACAATATGAAGAGGGAGATTGCTGGGTATGTATCCAGATGTTTGACTTGTCAGAGGGTTAGAGTTGAGCATCAGAGGCCAGCCGGACTTCTACAACCGTTGTCGATTCCGCAATGGAAGTGGGTACATATAACAATGGACCTTGTGACCGATCTTCCTAGATCTCTGAGAGGATGTGATTCTGTTTGGGTTGTTGTGGACCGCTTGACTAAAGTTACACATTTTATTCCTGTGAACAAACATGATAGCCTTGATAAGCTAGCTGAATTGTATGTTGCTAATATCGTGAGATTGCATGGTGTGCCACAGAGTATAGTGTCAGATAGGGATCCCAGATTCAGATCTCGGTTTTGGCAGAAGTTGCAAGAGGCCATGGGAACTAAGTTGAGCTTCAGTACTGCATATCATCCGCAAACTGATGGCCAGTCTGAGAGAACCATCAGGATCTTGGAAGACATGCTTCGGGCATGTGTGCTTGACTTTGGGTTGAATTGGGAGAAATTTTTGCCTTTAGCGGAGTTCGCCTACAACAATAGTTATCAATCTACTATAGGTATGGCTCCCTACGAGGCGTTGTATGGTCGTAAATGCAGATCCCCATTATATTGGGAAGAGGTTGGAGAGATGAGAATAGTTGATCCGACTGTGTTACCTGAGATGATTAAGATGGTAGATAATGTTCACCTTATTCGCCAGCGTATGCTTACAGCTCAGAGTCGTCAGAAGAGTTATGCGGATAAGCACCGTCGAGATCTTAAGTTTGATTTGGGAGATTGGGTGTTTCTTAAGATTTCTCCACGGAATGGATTGATTCGGCACGGTAAGAGCGGAAAGCTTAGTCCCAGGTATGTGGGTCCGTATGAGATCACTGAAAAGGTAGGTCCTTTGGCTTATCGATTAGCTTTGCCTCCGAGCTTGTCGAGACTGCACGATGTGTTCCATGTGTCTATGTTGAAGAAGTATCATCCAGACCCTTCACATGTACTTGAACCAGAGCCTTTGCAGATTGAAGAGAAGTTGTCTTATGAAGAGAAACCGATTAGAATTGTGGATCGGAAGATTCAGGAGCTTCGCAGGAAGAGTATTCCGTTAGTAAAGGTTCTGTGGAATCATCATGGATTTGAGGAAGCGACTTGGGAAAGAGAGGACCAAGTTCGGGATCAGTATCCTGAGTTGTTTGTTGACCAGGTAAGAATTGCGTGGGCGCAATTGTTTTAAGGGGGAGAGGGTGTAATACCCGAGCCCGGAATGTGAATTTTCTTTGTTTATTATTTTGAAAATTATATTTCCTTAAATTCTTTGTGAATTAATTGTTACTTTCTCGCCGACGCAACGTGCATTGCATTTAAGGAGCGATAGCTAGAGAACGATTTTCAGTCCTCAGCAAATAGTGAAACTAGTATTTAGATGACTTAAATTTTATATTTTAAATGTTGCTAGCTTTAATTGATCTTACCTTACCAAAAACGGCTTTAAAACGCGCGAAATAGGGCCCTTTGACCAAGTCTTAAGTTGTTTGACCTTAGCCCTTTGACCCTTTGACCATTTGACCCTTAATTAAGCAATTAACTAAGCAAAATAAGAAGAAAAACAGCAGCAAACAGTCAGTGCAGGCCGAGAGCTTTAGAGAGGAAAAAAAAAAACCTTTCAACTTCCAAACGATCAATCTTCGCGTGAGCTCGTGCGGGGTGATTTCCGAGGCAACCAACGTTGTTTTCCTAGCGACTAGGAGTATCTAAGGTGAGGGAAGCATGTTATTTGCGCATTTATACGTTGTGTTTGTTAACTTTGTCAATTTTTAGATTTATCTGTAGATCGTTATTTAAAGCGATTTGATGCTTCTAGAATGTTCCTTAGCATTTGTAGAACATGTATTTATAGCTTTGTAACATTTTCTGCGGTTAAATGTTGTGATTGCAACTTGAATTGTGGAATGAATAGTGTTTTGTGAATAGTAAAACCTTGAAACGTTGAAGTTGCGCTGTTATGCTTTCCGTTGATGTAGAAACGTGCTAGGTATGCTAGAATGCTAAAATGTGTGGTTTATTTGGGTTGCGTAAAGGAAAAAACGAGAATTAAGCCTTTGGAAAAGTCGGGGTCGTTTAGGTCGACTTTGGCGTTTCCTCGTTTTGCGTGTTGGCATTGCTTCGGGAAGCCATGGAAGCACTTTTGGTGCGATTATGGCGTTGGTTGGGTGTTTGGTTGTTGTAGTTGTAGTTCAAACGAGAAAGGGGGAAATCGGGGCTTTGCGCGAGTTCTGGGGTAAAGTAAGGTTTTGGGGTCTTTAGACGTGCCTTATGGTGACCTAGGAGGGTTGGCGAAGTCGGTTTCCAGAACTCGTGGCTCGTTTGGAAATGGTAGCATTTTGATAGTTGGGGCCGATTTGTGTTTTTGTGTGTTTACCTGTCTTTATGCTTATAGAATGCTTAGAATTACTTGAATTACTTGTTTGAGTTGTTTTGGATTGAATTGCTTATCAAATTGCTGCTATTGCGTGCGAGAGTAACCTACTTTGTTATTATCCCACGTGTGGCTTTATCGCTTATTTATCGCTTGTTTATTGTCTTGTATCGAGTCTTGCATTGCATAGTGTCTCGCGCGTGAGTGATGGGCCTCTCTGGGTAGCCTTGGGTTGCCAGTGTTGGTTGCTCTAGCTCCGCTGCTATTCCCTTTCTCGCTTGGGTTGCCTCCCAGGGAGATTTGGGTCGTAGGATTGATGGATACTTCCGGAGTATTCCAAACTGGTGTTATAAGGTGGTTTTGGGCCGGCGCGTCGTCATCGAATTTGTGTTTGAAAGTTGCTCGTGAAAAGAGTATCGTATCCTTTGATTGAGTGTTTGCAGCTTTAGATACTTGCCTTGCTTTATTATTGGCTTTGGTTGTATCTTTATATGATTTGTATGTATTGCTTGGCTAATTGCATTGCATACTCCTCTCATCTCCGTCCTTGAGACCAATTGCCCTCGCTGAGCAATAGTTTTTGCTCATTCCTCTCTATACTATGTTTTTACAGGAGTAGTTGAGGCAGACCCTCTCGAGGTAATTGAGGAGGAGGAGCAGGTGGAGGTGTTTCCGTGATAGCACTTACCTGCTTTGCTGGTGGTTGGTTACCAGTTTTGTGCAAACCTTGTTGTTATGTATATTGCGTGAAGGACGCTTAATTTTGAGGCTTGTAGCCTTGTATATATATTTTCTAGTTGAGACCTTTAATGATCTTATGTTGTAATGGATTAAAGTTTGTAAATTGTAAACTTATACTCGGATGACTAGTGAAGAAATGCATGCTAATGGCTAATGGTTTAGTGGCATAAGTACTTGTGTAGTATGCATACCATTTTTGGTTTGGAAAGTTGGATAATAAGAAATGTATGTTTTATAGAAAGTTGGCTTGTTTTGATTATTTTATGGCTTTCGCAAGTATTATATTGTTTTTAGGGTTTTCGGATCGTCCGCGGTACAGAGGAGACTCCGTCCGTGGGTTGGGTCCGGGCTTGGCCTTTTGCGGGGTCGGGTCGGGGCGTGACAGCATTAATGGTGACTGAAGTTATATTGCCCCTATCTTCGGCACGGCTGGGCACGTTGGTGAACGGTTACGGCACGGCTGCCCACGGTGTTGCATGACAGCGCACGATTGGGCCATGAATGGGGCAAGTACTTGGGGCACGTACTTGGGGCACATACTTGGGGCCTCGGATGAGCTACAACTTGGCACGCAATTGAGGCACGACTTGGCAAGGTTGTTGCGCAATGGGGTCGCGCATTGGGCATGATGGGGCAAGTACTTGGGTGACGATGCCGAACGATGGTACACGCATGCCGCACGAAGGTGCGCAAATGGGGCACTCATGATGCACGAAGGTGCAAGCATGGGGCACCTGTGCTGCACAATAGTGCGCGCATGCCGCATGATGGTAGGCGTATGTGGCTCGCATGCTGCATGAAGGTGCACGCATGGGGTGCCCATGCCGCAGAATAGTGTGCGCATGCCGCATGAAAGTGCGTGCATGGGGCGCCCATGCCACACGAAGGTGCGCACATGGGGCATACATGCCGCAATATGGTATGCGCATTGGGCGTCCATGCTACATGATGGTAAGCGCATGGGGCGCCCATGCCGTACGATGGTGCCCGCATACCGCACGAAGGTGTGCGTATGTGGCGCCTATTCCGCACGAAGTTGTGCGCATGTGGCCCGCATGCCGCATGAAGGTGCGCTCATGGGGCGCCCATGCTACACGATTGTGCGCGTATGCCGCACGAAGGTACGGCAATGGGGTACCCATGCCACATGATCAGGAGCGCATGCCGCACGATAGTGCGTGCATATGGCCCATATGCGGCACGAAGGTGTGCCCATGGGACGCGCATGCCGCACGATGGTATGGGCATCGTGCGCGCATGCCGCACAATGATGCGTGCATGTGGCCCGCATACGGCACGAAGGTGCGCTCATAGAATGCCTGTGCCATACCTACATGAGCGTATGGGGCGCACATTCCACACGATGGTCCTCGCAAGTGGCTCGTGCGGGGCGCTGTTTCGGCACTGTTAGGGCACGACTGGGGCACGACTGGGGCACTATAGGTGTACGCTTGGAGGATGATAGGGGATGTTAGGGGACGGCTTTGGCACTACTATGGGATGTTGGGCACGACAGGCAATGTTAAGCATTCGGGGGTAATGAGTATGCGGAATGTATTATGACACAAATGTGGACATTGATATCCTTTTACAAGTGGTTTTTAAATCTATGAAGTAGTCTTAACCTTTCCCTTGTCCGACAAATAGTTCGTCGCATTTGTGAGGCGAATTAGATTAATCGGGTTCCCAATCCATCCAAAAAAAATTTTAACATCAAATATCATGTAAACAAATTAATTTATAAATTAATATAAATTTTCTTGATTTTTCTAGTATTTTTTCTAATTTTTTCCTATTTTTCGTAATTTTTAAATATTAAAAATTAATTTTCTAAAAATTTTTTTTGAATATTATTTAACAAATTATTGTATGAATTAATATAAATTTTTATAAATTTTCTACTATTTTTTCTAAAATTTCTCTATTTTTTGCAATTATTAAATATTAAAAAATATTTTTTCAAAAAAAATAATCGTGAAGCATTTGGATATTATATGCTATCAACAAGGAGCAAGTTGGGTACAAAGATCATGCCACATGTGGCCATTTATAGTGTAAAACACCCATTATGAATCTTTGGCAAAATGTACGTTACTGCTGTCACTTGGGTTTTTGCATCTAAATGTACAATAGGGGGGTACGTAGTGTCAAGCCTCCTGGTCGAGGTCCATGTGGGGGGACATTGTAGGCATTTCGTGGCACATTCTGGGCTATATTGTGGGCTATATTGTGGGCGGGAATGCCTACTGAGTGAATCACGCTGAGGTATTGCATTGCATACCCGTTCGTTAGGGTCGTGCCACCCTAACCCCGCGTCCCCTGGCATGTCTCTCGGCATGGCACCAGGATGGCTAATGAGGAACGTGGTGGCTTCCCTAGCCCCTCATTATCCATCTTGGTGCCGTAACACCGACAACGTCATTGGGATGGCTAATGAGGGGGCGAGTGGTTGCCCAATCACAAAATTAGCCATCCCCATGCGGTCGGCTAAGTGCACGTTGGTGGACAATCCCGTCCCCCGACGTGTCGTTGGGCCTGCGCGATGCGCGAATCGCCTAGCACATGAAGCCATGGCCGTTGATCGCTACTTGGTGTGTGTTATAAATATGTGCAAAATAACCAAGTTTTAATAACCCGCAAGTGCACGGATCTTGTAGTGTAGTGTGCAAAGTGTGCGGAATCGTATCCACAGGGAAGCTCGTTAGTTAAGTTAGTGAAGTAGTGTGAAAGTATTAAGGCGCTTAAGTAACAGTTCGCAAATAGTTTGAAGTAAAGTGCGAGAATGTAAACTAAACTATAACTAACAAAATTGCCTAAGTTAAGCTAAATACGGAAGAATATCTAGGGATCAAATATGTAAATAAGGCAATTAATGTAGGCTCGGTATCCGGATTCTTAAATTCTATACAAGAGGTTAAGCTATAAGTATTAACCTAGTCAATTAACTTAGTCTATTAAAATCCAGATTACTAACTCTGATGTAGGTGCCGTTCCATCTATGAGCGTATAACCATAGTATGGATCTGTCCTTGCAACCTGATGTAAAAGGTCTGTTTCAACATAAGTAATCAACATCTCCTTACTAGTCTAGAAACTATGGTCTACTTAAAAGCATTACCTATAATTTCTTGGAATCTTTAAGGTTGTCAAGCTATTGATTCACTATTAAAGCATGGATATATGACACGAAAACAAAGCAATCATATCATCTACTCAAAAGCATTATGTATGAAAGACAATACTTAATTAATACAAGTCATATATTACATTAAAACTAAATTATCCGAATCCGAGACCATATATTAAAAGACCATTATTTACAATATCCTACCCTAGATAAGAATTCTACTCAGACATAATAAATACGAGTTTATACAAATAAAAGAGAGTCAAGAAAGGCTCCCCCGTATTGACGAACGCGTATTTCTGAACTCCAGGTCTGAACAGAAATTCTATAGCTATTCGGGCAGAACTTCCCCCCGAATAAGAGCTATTTTTGAGCAAAGGCTAAAAAATGAACGTTAGGATGTCCGCTGTACAGTAGCTATTCAGGCAGAATGCCCCTGAATAAGAGCCACTAGGCAGGACTTCCTCTGTATATAGCTATTTAGACAAAATCCTAAATAAGAACTATAAAATTAACTTGACAAAAATTGAAAATATTGGAAAAATATTCCAAAGCTCTCAAAAATTGTAAGAAAAAATGAAGAGGGTTGATGTCTATTTATAGGAAAATTTAGCTACTATTCACGCGGGTACTATTCACGTGGTTACTATTCACTCAACTACTATTCCCGTAGTTACTATTCACATGCTTACTATTCACGCAACTACTATTCACGTATTATGCATGCAGTTTTTACTGTTCACGAGTTGACCATCACTATTCACGCGTTGACCGATACTATTCACGTGTCGACCAAAAAGTTGACCAATGCTATTCCAAGTTTATTCGGCATTCTGAGTCCGTTTCCGCATTCCGTTTGGTCAAATTCTTCCTCTACGGGCTTCAATTCTTGGTCAACACTTGAGCTTATCTTTGACTTTGACCAGTTCGTTGACCGCAACATCTTCAGGCATTTTTCACTGTTTTGACCCTCCAAATGATAGAATTTGGCTAAAATCACGCCACCCGCAGGACAAAAGTCCTGTGTTTTGCTCAGACTGTTGTTTCTACCTGAAAAACGAATATGGTTTGCCAAAAACGGACATGGGTCACTATTTGAGATCATTTGGGTCAATGCTCTGAGTCCAATTTCGTGCTAGTTTTAGCCAAATTTCTTCTCTATGAGCTTCATTCTTCAACTGCTTCTCGTGCTTCCGCATTCGTGACTTCTTGACTTTCAATTTGGATCATTTTGGGTCTGATTTTCCACTTTTCTGTGTCATCCTATATTGCATCGAAAATATCAAAGTATTACAATAATTCCCAAATTAAGATGCAAATATAGTACAAATATCAAGGTTTGAGTGCTACAAATACAGTCACATCAACATCCCCAAACCTAAACCTTGCTTGCCCTCAAGCAAGACTATCTTTAAAATAGATGTGAAAATAGATTTTGCAGAATTTTCACAAGTCAAAAACAGATGAAATAATCTATCCTATCTTTTTGTCAAACACTTTCCAAATCTGAAACATGAGAAATGCAATCTACTATCCTAAACATATTTAGTAATTAATGACAAACATGATAAGAGAACTTTGTACATAGTTTTCACAAATAGGTACTCTTATTGGAAATCGACTATTGATTGCTTCGGAGTACATATTTCGAAGTAAACTAAGCAAATTAAGTTTGTTCAATTCCCAACTTTCAAGTTATGCAAACAGATTGGACCTTGATATTCTTACCTACATTTGTAATCAAACTCTTGATCATGCCTTAACCCTTTAACATTTGCCAGAAATATAAAAGTACAACTAATTCAGTTTCCTTTGCTTTCTGAATATCCCATGTAGTGGGCTTTAAGGCCAACAATCCACCGCCATTATGACTGAGGTTGCCAGGTTTCAAAGGGACCCCTACGTGCCTTAATCACCCAAGATATCCAGGCTCGAAACTTTACACTATAGCACATATCCCAAATTACAATGTCTAGGATAGTGGTGCTTAGAGATTTACAACATATTTACACCAAAAATTTATTCAACAATAAAGGTATGTACAACTCTTTTTCGTTTTTCTTTTTTTTTCATTTTTTTTCTCAGAGTGTACATATAGACAGAGTAACATAATATACTGTACAGACATGGCATAAGGGCTCAGGTTTCAATCAAAAGAAATTTTCATAACAAACGGTAATTTTATCTCAGTCCTTTCATAATTACATACCTATCTATTGAAGAAAAAAAGAACAGCTAAGTTTACTCATGAATATAGTAATCCAAAGTTTTTCTTACAGAGTTTCCTCAGAGTTTTTCACAATACATAGCTAACAAAACAGGTTCTCAAATCATCTAAATCATCGTTTTTAAACATGTAAGATAGCAGACTACTCTTCTCATAAACAAAAATGGTGTATTTCTTGCATATTTTGAAAAAGTTTTTTCATGAAATGTACGCACCCCTACACCAAAACTTTGCTTGTCCTTGAGCAAATAGCAATGTAAAAGAGTGAGAGTGTAATATGCAAATAATAACATAATGACAAATACTACATCCCCAAACCTATGGTTTTCTTACTCTACAGCGCAAGTTGATCAGGTATAAAGGGAAATATAGTAAGGAAATATATCACCTGATATGAAGCATTCTATGTTGATGTCAAAGCCTCTCTACTAACTTTTATCAAAAGATGTATCATTCTGCAATTAAAGATTAGTGGAAAAAGCATTTTACAGATTATCATCAACACAATAAAAATAGTTAGCTATACTAAATAGACAAAACAAATATATAGGGGAGAAACCAAAAAGAAATATGGTCACGGAAAATAACTAATATATTAAGCAAATAATTTAACTACCCAGACCATTTATACTCTTTTCTGGGGTTCAAGAGTAAATTTAAACAAACATTAAAACATTTAAAAGACACTAGGTTGCCTCCTAGTAGCGCTAAGTTTATTGTCATTAGTTAGACTACAAAAATCACACAGACAAAAAATAAACACACAGAATAAGAAAGTATTTTTTAAAAAATCTAGGTTGCCTCCTAGTAGCGCTGAGTTTTACGCCCTCAGCCAGGCGCCAATGTTAGAGCCATCTATGTGTAAAGCTCTTTGGCACATATTGCCTGATAATCGTTTCAGCACAGATTTTGAAAGGAAAAGGATCATGCAACAGATGATGGTTCATTGCTCCTACAGAACATGACTATTCCAAGTCACCTTGAAAATGTGACAAATCCCATCCCAATGTGATGTGTGTGGGAATGTTCTCAACTATGTCAACATGGGGCATAGTATTTTGTAAATCAGTGTGTCCTAATTGGTCAACCCATAAGTTAAAAGATGTATGCAACATATTGTTCATAAATGGGCCAAATCCAAATTGTGCCTCCTTGGGCAATGTTATGAATTGCACAACGGAGGAAGGCGCACCAAATGAAGAATTGAGATGACTTTCAATAGGAGAGAGAATGGGTGTTGGAGCTTCTTTATCATAGTTAAAACCAGTTGAAAAGGGCATGGAAGCATTTGACTTATTCTCTCGGTCAGTTTGATACAAAAGTCGTTCGATCTCATTAATGTCTTCTTCAGGAGTCAAGAAGGATGCATGAATTAAAGTAGACTCAATAGACTCATCTTGAAAGAGTGAAGACTCTAAGGAAGTGTGTATACTCATCTTCCTTGAAGAGGAATTAGAGTCGGGTTGAATCAAAACATTACTAAAGTCATCATGTCCTTCTAAACGAGGCATTGTATCATCTTTTTCCTCAAATTCATTTTCCTTATCAGATATCTCCCAAATAACCTCGCTCATTTCATTAGTCTGTTCACATGTTATTTCATCAAAGGTGCTCATAACAGACTGAATATGTTGATCTAAAGATTGAAGCATGCGAGCATTAGAGTCAGCAAGTAGATAAAGTTGGTCGTACTTATCATTGGATTTGGGAGAAGCAGAGTCAATCAAATCATCTTGTTGATGATTTTGTTTGAAAAGATTAAGGATAGGGTCAACAGAAGATTCAGATTGAAAAGATGCAGGGTCTTGACTTTCAAAGCTTTGAGAAAAATTTTCTTGACTCCAAGGTGATGGTTGGTTTTGCCAACCTGGAATGTGTGCCTCAAACATGTTATCTACCTCATTCCTAGTGTTACATTCTTTACCCACATTATCTCCACTAAACACTTCTATATCCTCAACAACCTGATTTTGGATAGGTTCGTGATGAACGAAACTATATTGGTCAGGTGAACTTAGAACAGGTTCAATAGGATGCTCGTCTTTTTCCCACCCATTTATACTCTCGGCTAATTGACCGATTTGGTCTTGTAGCCTATCTATGGATTGGTGGTTGGATTCGACGAGCTTGACAAGTTGGCCAAACTTGTAGTCGAAGTTTGGTTCAAGAGAAGAAAATTCAATCGAGTTGGGATAGCAAAAGTTTTGTTTGAATGAATTACTTTGAAAGCTTTCGCAAAACTCGGAAGAATTAGGGTTTTGAAATGTAAAATTTTCAAAATTTTGAGGCAGAAAAGATGAATCATTTTTATCCAAAAATAAATTTTGATGATTCTGCCACTCCGGGTTATATGCATTTGAGTACAAATTTTGGTTTGAATAATAACCCTGAATACTAAAATCATGACTATGTAAAAACTGGGGATTTTGGGGACAATTTTCAAAAGTATATCCAAATTGAGAACAAATTTCACAAGTATTTGGGATAGGGTGTTGGGTTGTTTCATTAAAAGCCCATTGATCGGATGAGCCATTAAAATGAGTCATATTCCAATAAATCAAAATTCCCAAACAATTTTTTATTTTTTAAATTTTTATTTTTTTTTTAAAAAAAATTTTTAAATAAAGGGGATAAAATAAACACTTAGACAAGTTCACAAATACTTTTATCAAAAACTAAACTATACCGTGCTTCCCCGGCAACGGTGCCAAAAACTTGATCGCTACTTGGTGTGTGTTATAAATATGTGCAAAATAACCAAGTTTTAATAACCCGCAAGTGCACGGATCTTGTAGTGTAGTGTGCAAAGAGTGCGGAATCGTATCCACAGGGAAGCTCGTTAGTTAAGTTAGTGAAGTAGTATGAAAGTGTTAAAGCGCTTAAGTAACAGTTCGCAAATAGTTTGAAGTAAAGTGCGAGAATGTAAACTAAACTATAACTAACAAAATTGCCTAAGTTAAGCTAAATACGGAAGAATATCTAGGGATCAAATATGTAAATAAGGCAATTAATGTAGGCTCGGTATCCGGATTCTTAAATTCTATACAAGAGGTTAAGCTATAAGCATTAACCTAGTCAATTAACTTAGTCTATTAAAATCCCGATTACTAACTCTGATGTAGGTGCCGTTCCATCTACGAGCGTATAGCCATAGTATGGATCTGTCCTTGCAACCTGGTGTAAAAGGTCTGTTTCAACATAAGTAATCAACATCTCCTTACTAGTCTAGAAACTATGGTCTACTTAAAAGCATTACCTATAATTTCTTGGAATCTTTAAGGTTGTCAAGCTATTGATTCACTATTAAAGCATGGATATATGACACGAAAATAAAGCAATCATATCATCTACTTAAAAGCATTATGTATGAAAGACAATACTTAATTAATACAAGTCATATATTGCATTAAAACTAAATTATCGGAATTCGAGACCATATATTAAAAGACCATTATTTACAATATCCTACCCTAGATAAGAATTCTACTTAGACATAATAAATACGAGTTTATACAAATAAAAGAGAGTCAAGAAAGGCTCCCCCGTATTGACGAACGCGTATTTCTGAACTCCAGGTCTGAACATAAATTCTATAGCTATTCGGGCATAACTTCCCCCCGAATAAGAGCTATTTTTGAGCAAAGGCTCAAAAATGAACGTTAGGATATCCGCTGTACAGTAGCTATTCAGGCAGAATGCCCCTGAATAAGAGCCACTAGGCAGGACTTCCTCCGTATATAGCTATTTAGGCAAAATCCTAAATAAGAACTATAAAATTAACTTGACAAAAATTGAAAATATTAGAAAAATATTCCAAAGCTCTCAAAAATTGTAAGAAAAAATGAAGAGGGTTGATGTCTATTTATAGGAAAATTTAGCTACTATTCACGCGGGTACTATTCACGTGGTTACTATTCACTCAACTACTATTCCCGCGGTTACTATTCACGTGACTACTATTCACGTATTCTGCATTCAGTTTTTACTGTTCACGAGTTGACCATCACTATTCACACGTTGACTGATACTATTCACGTGTTGACCAAAAAGTTGACCAATGCTATTCCAAGTTTATTCGGCGTTCTGAGTCCGTTTCCGTATTCCGTTTGGTCAAATTCTTCGTCCACGGGTTTCAATTCTTGGTCAACACTTGAGCTTGTCTTTGACTTTGACCAGTTCATTGACCGCAACATCTTCAGGTCTTTTTACTGTTTTGACCCTCCAAACGATAGAATTTGGCTAAAATCACGCCACCCACAGGACAAAAGTCCTGTGTTTTGCTCAGACTGTTGTTTCTACCTGAAAAACGAATATGGTTTGCCAAAAACGGACATGGGTCACTATTTGAGATCATCTGGGTCAATGCTCTGAGTCCAATTTCGTGCTAGTTTCAGCCAAATTTCTTCTCTATGAGCTTCATTCTTCAACTGCTTCTCGTGCTTCCGCATTCTTGACTTCTTGACTTGCAATTTGGATCATTTTGGGTCTGATTTTCCACTTTTCTGTGTCATCCTACATTGCATCGAAAATATCAAAGTATTGCAATAATTCCCAAATTAAGATGCAAATATAGTACAAATATCAAGGTTTGAGTGCTGCAAATACAGTCACATCAGCCGTTGCCGAGTGGATGTGCGCGGCCATGGTCTAGTGTCGTGGCGATCCAAGCACCGCGTGGGCTTGGATGGCTCTTGGGGGACGATTGTCATGCCCCAACCCGACCTATAGAGGTTAGACTAGGGTGTGATCTAATCATTTACACCATTTCTCAAACTTAATCATTTGTTAAGATTTAACACTTAACGTTAGCCTAGAACTCCAAAAGATTTTTCGAAAAACCGGTAGCATAACAGCTGTATTTAGGACTTTTTGGTTTGACCTAATTTTTAAACACCTCAATTATACAAATCATTAATCCAATTCCATTAAGGACTCCTATTTGGTCATCAACCGATATACCTGCTAGTTTATCTTGAAAGTCTTGTTTGATTAATAAGCCTAGCATGAGGAATATATCCCATTTACTTGTTAATTCCTACGGTGCAAGTACCTGTTGATCTTTAGCTTACTATTGAGCACCTAGGTAAAATTAGATAGAGTTAAATCATTTGATTTCTTCACCTAGTGATTGAGTTGCCTATGATAGTTACTAAATCAAAATAGTAAAAGCAACCCACAAGATAGAGTGTTCATCTAGTCATACTCAGTACAAGCCAAAATTAGACCCCAAATTACAACAGGGGTCATTTACAACAACAACAAACAACATAAGAAATAGTCTTCAAAACAAACATTGCGTTCACAGAATAGCCATAGTCAAGCAAGGTACGTAAGACAAGCAATCACTCCAAAGAGTCATCAATAGGCACGTTCTCCTCGGGTACCTGTTCCTGATCTTCTTCACCTGTGATGATAAAAGAGGGTGAGTCCTTATGAACTCAGCGAGGGGGAACGAGAGATAATGTTTTGAAACTCTTTTCCGGTTAATCTCATGAAAATCCTTTTTTGAAAACATGACACGTATTACAAATAATAAAGTATGCAAGGTATAAGAATCAAATTGAACAACATATACAATTACGAATCATTTCAAGGATAAGGTGAGCTTTTGCTCTCAAGTTCAATCGGTGAGCATTTGCTCTCGATATCATTTTTGATAACAATTGTTGCGGCTGGCTTCAATCATCCACTTATCGCTCCCAATTGGGTGTACTTCGGATGTACCCTGAAATCCTACGACCTAACTCTCCGAGGGTGGAATGCCAAGCGAGAGAGGGAATTGGACCATGGTAATCACGGGAGCACCGGCAAGCCTTAAGCTGCCTGGCGTTCGTGAAACGCTACCATGCCACAATGAAAGGTTGCGACCTTGTATACAATGTACATTTATACCATTTAACAGTTCACATTAGGAGGACAACAAAGTAGGTTGTCTCCGAGTAATTTCAAGATCACATATTGTCAAGTAAACGAACGAGGCATGCTTGATATGAAATTTCACTTTGTAAAACACATAGTGTTATATGAACATTAAATGGGCAGCCAAGTAGCACATATAAATCAAGTCATATAACTCATTTTGGGTTCACGTATCAAGTATTAAGATTATACAAGCACGCAACGACGTTTACACGAGACTGGGTGCAAGGATAGCTCACTTATCAACATGCAATCATCGGAAATCATATTTAAAGCTATAAGGACAATTACGGGCTGCCTATTAACCACACAATTAAACACATTTAACTATAGGATCATCTGTTATCAAATAGTCATAAGCGCTAGGGCCTCAATTCCGTGTTTATACATGTGATTAAGCAAACCATTCATCAATTAATGATCCCAAGTCATGCATCAACCAATTTAAGCAACCTCAACCAACCACAACAGCCCACATAACTTCTAAGTGCTACAATTCCAAGCATTTAATACCTCAAGCAAGGTTACAAACATGATTCAAAGCATATCACTAAGCAAAAACCTCACTGCAATGGTCTGTTTTCCCACATTCAATTAGACAAGAAATTGGTCTCCAATTTCAGTGACCCAAATTTTAATTTGAAGCTTAATGATTTATTTAAATCTAGGAACAAACCTCGCTGCATTTGGAGTTCGGACATAGGAGTTACGGCCAAAACTGTGAGGCTACGCAAAACTGTCCAGTTTTAGAAACATTACGATTTTTGCCATTTTTGAGGGTCTTAGAGTCAGATTTAGCTTTATCCTATTTCTGACAAAACTATCCAGAACTGAAACATCTAGCAACCTACCAATTTTCATGCATTGTTATCAATATTTACTAGGTTAACAACACTTCATTCCACATAGTCAGTAATCTGCCAAAAAAATGAATTTGCATATCTCTAAGTTTCTAGCCAAAATCACGCCATGCACGAGAAGATAGTCCCATATACACACATATACATCAACTACAGAGATAAATAGATCCATATGAGAGCATGCATGTAAGCTTTGAAAGCATTTAAAAGAGTTTAACCCTCACCTTAGCAAGTTGTTGGATGTAAATGCTAGAAGAAGCTTGAAAACGCACAAGAGACCTTCTTTTCCTTGTTTTGGCCGAAAGATAGCTGGTTGTTCTTTACTTCCTAGCTTAGTTAGCATATTCTTAGTGTGTCTATGTGATTAGAACAAAAGGAAATGAAAGAAAGCTATCAAAACATACCTATGGCCGAGATAGAGAGATTTGTGAGCTTTATGTGAGGTTTCTTTCTTGTTGCTTGCAATGGTCGAGTTCCTTAGAGTCCTTGGGAGCCTAGGTGATTCTTAGAATGTGAAATTGAGCTATGGAGATTCAAGATGCAGCCATGGCCGAAAATGAGAGAGAAAGAGAGCTTGAGAGAATTTTTGAGAGTGTTAATGCTTGTGTGTGTGTGTGTCGGCCTAGAGTTTTGAAAAATCTGATTTTGTATCATCTTTTGAGCATCATTTGAATTGTTTTTGGCATAGGCATTGAGTGGGCCGAGGTGTTGAATCTTGGGTAGGGTGTTTGGGTTTATTTTAATGCATGGTGTCTTGTGTTGTGTCATAAGTTGTCTAGGAGTATTTTTTGAATTGCAAAGCTTGTCCAAGAGCCTTCACATGGTCGGCCAAGGCATGGTGCAATTCTGAATTTTTTTGTCTTGTTTTAAGATTTATTTTATTGTGGGTTGATTGTGGTATTTGAGGTACATGGATTTTGCAAAAAGAATAAGGAATAAAGAATGTTTAGTGTTTAGTGTGCTTTCGTCCATTTGTGAGTTGACTTAGGATTAAAATATTAGTTAGTGGAGTTGGAGGATTATTTAATAGTCTAGTACTTCGTGTAGGATTCTTTATTGATTAGCGTGTGGACATGCTTTCTTAGGTCTAGGGCACGTACTACGAGATAAGGCACGAACTACGAGACAAATGCACGTATTCCAAGTAAATGCACGAAATCCTAAATGAATGCACGTAAATCAATGCAAGGCACGTAAATCAAGACACGACTCTTAACCTAGGTTAAGGCATGCAGTTCAAGGTTAGGGCACACGAAACAAGGTAATGCACGCAATTCGACGTCGGGCCTCACATCCTCTCCTCCTTAAAAGAATTTCATCCCGAAATTTAGTATTACCTTTGGAATAATGCCAGATACTATTGCTCCATCTGGTCTCGCCTTTCCCACGTTGCTTCTTCGACTCCATGGTGATCCTACAACACTTTCACCATCGGTATTGACTTGTTGCACAACTCCCGATCTTGTTCCTCTAGGATCCGAATAGGCTTTTCTTCATAAGACAAGTTCTCCCGAAGCTACAGTAGCTCTGGTTCCAAGATGTACGATGGATCAAGGTGATACTTCCGCAACATTGAGGCATGGAAGACATCATGAATATTGGAGAGGTTTTGGGGAAGTTCTAGGCAATACGCCAATTTGCCAACCTTCTCAACTATCTCAAACGGTCCTACAAATCTTGGGCTCAACTTACCACCTTTACCATGTTTAATCAATCCCCTCCGAGGTGATAACTTCAAGAACACCTTGTCGCTGACCTCAAATTCCAAATTCTGTCTCAGTCGGTCTGCATAACTTTTCTGCCTACTTTGGGCGGTAAGCATCCATTTCCGGATGAGGTGGACATTTTCAACGGTCTTCATAAGTTATGGTAGAAGGGTTAGGTCAAAAGTCTTTGTCTCACCTACTTCATTCTTGTATATTGGGGATCGACACTTACGTCCATACAATGCCTCAAATAGGGCCATCCCGATAGTGGCCTGATAACTGTTATTATAAGCGAACTCCGCTAGAGGTAGATACTTCTCCCAACCTTTTCCGAAGTCTAAAACACACGCCCTCAGCATGTCCTCCAAAATTTGAATAGTTCTCTCAGATTGTCCATCAGTCTGAGGGTGATAAGCTGTACTGAAACTCAACTTCGTTCCTAAAGCTTCTTGTAATCTCTTCCAAAATCGTGAGGTAAAACGAGGATCCCTATCTGATACAATACTCACAAGCATCCCATGTAACCTTACAATATCCGCCACATACATATCTTCCAGTTTCTCAGGACTATCCTCCTTATTCATCGGTAAGAAGTGTGTTAACTTAGCCAATCTATCAACAATGACCCAAACGGCATCATGACCCTTTTGTGACCTGGGCATGTCCATGATAAAGTCCATAGTTATATGTTCCCATTTTCATCGGGGAATTTTCAACGGCTCAAGTAAACCTGCTGGTCGTTGATGTTCTGCTTTGACCCTCTGACAAGTTAAACACTATGCCACAAACTCTGCAAACTCTTTCTTCATGTTATTTCACCAATAGTGTTGCTTCAAGTCCCGGTACATCTTTGTTCCACTGGGGTGAATGGTGTATCTTGAGTTATGGGCTTCTTTAAAAATCTTCATTTTCAACTCTAGGTCATTAGGGACACAAATTCGACTCCTGAACCTCCAAATACCATCATCATGAAACTTGAAATCTGCGTTGCTTTCCTTAATCTTCAGAAACTGTTGGTCCTTCTATTGGGCCTCTCGAATCTCAAACAACAAGGTCGATTGAACTTGTGTAGTGGCAAATAGTAACCCTTTTTGAGTCAATTGCGGCTTCCACAAAAATGCTTCCTCTAACATCTCCCACACCTTAACCTCCAATTTTGCCATGCTCATCTTCCAGCTTAAGGCATCTACTACCACATTCGCTTTACTGGGCACATAATTGATTGTGCAATTATAATCATCCAAGATCTCCATCCACCATCTTTGCCTTATATTCAACTCTTTTTGTGAGAACAAGTACTTCAAGCTCTTGTGATCTGTAAACACCTCAAACTTGTTACCCCACAAATAGTGCCTCCATTTCTTTAGTGCAAACACAATAGCCAGTAGCTCCAAATCATGCGTCGGGTAATTCAATTCATACGGCTTTGGCTTCCTAGAGGTATATGCAATCACTCTACCATTCTGCTTCAAAACACAACCCAAACCTTCCTTAGAAGCATCGCTATAGATTAAGAAGCCTTGACTTCCTTCAGGTAGTGCAAGAACAGGTGCGGTCGTCAATCTTATCTTCAGCTCCTGAAAGTTGTTCTCATACTTGTCATCCCACACAAACTTAGTTTTCTTCTGAGTGAGCTTTGTAAGCAGTCTAGCAATCTTTGAGAAATCCTTCACGAACCTCCGATAATAGCCGGCTAAACCAAGAAAACTCCGAACCTCTATGACATTTTCCGGCTTCCTCCAAGACATCACTACTTCTATCTTTGCTGGGTCCGTCGCTATTCCTTCCTGGGATATAATGTGTCCCAAGAATGCAATCTGTTGCAACCAAAATTCACATTTGCTAAACTTTGCATATAGTTGATGCTCCTGAAGTTTCTGCAATACTAATCGCAGATGTTGTTCATACTCAGCCTCAGATTTTGAGTATACCAAAATATCATCAATAAAGATCACCACAAATTGGTCCAAGTAGGGTTGAAACACCCTATGCATTAAGTCCATAAAAGCTGCAGGGGCATTAGTCAGCCCAAATGGCATTACCACTAACTCATAGTGCCCATATCTCGTCCTGAAAGCCGATTTAGGAACATCCTCCTTCTTGATCCGCAACTAATAATATCCTTGTCTCAATTCGAGTTTCGAATACACTTTAGCTCCTTGAAGTTGGTCAAACAACTCATCGATCAATGGAAGTGGGTATTTATTCTTGACGGTCACTTGGTTCAATCCTTGGTAATCGATGTATAGCCTCAATGATCCGTCTTTCTTCTTTACAAATAGGACTAGTGCACCCCACGGAGAAGAACTCGGTTGAACAAACCCCTTCTTCAACAATCCTTGCAATTGGTCCTTCAATTCTTGTAGCTCGGCTGGTGCCATACAATAAGGAGCTTTAGATATTGGCTGTGTGCCAGGCAGTAATTCTATTACAAAGTCGATCTCCCGATCCGGAGGTAAACCTAGCAATTCTTCTAGAAACACATCGGCATATTCTTGAATCACCGCCTTCTCCTCCAACTTAGCTTTGTCCGATGGCTTATTGATGAGGTAAGCTAAGTATCCTCTACACCCTTTTCTCAAGGACTTCACTGCTTTCGTGGATGAAATGATGGAACTCCCGGTGAAGTCTTTTCGACCCATTACCTCCAATGTTGGTTGACCGGGTATTTGGAATGTTATAATCTTCGTCCGAAATTCTAGTTGGGCATGATGCTTTGCCAACCAGTCCATTCCTAAGATGACTTCATAGTCTTGAAAAGGTAACACTATAAGATTGACCGAGAATTCCCTATCCTTAATTTGGATTTTACATGCTTTACAAGCTGAGCTAGTAACGAGTTTAGAACCCATCGGAGTACCGACTTCTACTTCATAAGGCAAACATTCAACTTGTAATTTCACACGTTGCACACATAAGGGAATAATAAATGAATAAGTAGTACCTGGGTCAATTAGCACCCTAACAGGTTGATTCAGTATCAAGAATGTACCTTCAACAACAGCAGTTTTCTCAGGAAGCTCCTCGCATTCAATAGCATAAGCTCTGGCCGGAACTCTATGAACTGGAGTCTTGCCTCTACCAGCTAGTTTATGCTGATTTTGTCCCCCTTCCATTTAGGGCAATCCTTAACCTGGTGTTGATCGCTGCCACACCCCACGTATCATCCCGATTTTCTCCAGCATTGGGTCTCAGTGTGACCCTTCTTGTTACAGTAAGAACATGTGACAGCCTAAGTAGCAGGTGAACTACCTATGGAACCACGGGTAGAGGAGGCTAATGGTGCTTTAGACGGGCCACGGTTGTTGACTGGTCTGTTCTGGCTCTGGCCCTGACTGCGACTTTGAGTCTAGAAGTTCCTCTGTTGTCCTTGAGGCTGGTAAGGTTTCTTATTAGGCTGACTCGAACTGGCTTTATCAAGTTTCCTCTTCTTAACTCAGAAAGCAGCAGCAAAGAGAATAGAATATGCAGTAAAGTCATGTGAAGCCAAGTGATCCTGAATTTCTGGCCTTAACCCATTCATAAATTTCCACATCTTCGCCTCAAGGGTACTGACCATGTATTGTGCATAGCGGGACAGTCTATCGAAGCGGGCCTCATACTGAGCCACTGTCATGTTGCCTTGAGTCAAGGTCATAAACACTTCAATCCGCCTCTGCCTCGAAATTGTAGGTATGTATTTCTCCTTGAAAGCCTTGACGAAGTTACTCCACAAGCGAGGTGCATGATCAGTTTCCCAAAGTACCTCCACAGTGTGCCACCAATGCTCGGCATCCCTGTGTAACAGGTACACAGCGAACTCAATCTTCTCTTCGTCAGTATAGTCAAGTGGCCTGTAAATCCTTTTAGTCTCAGACAGCCAAGCCTCTACCTTTTCATCATTAGCTTCCCCGAAGAATTTGGACGGGTGAAAATCAAGGAACTCTTGCATCCTACTGTTTTTCCCATTGTTACTACCATTCCTGTTGTTGTTACCACCAGCTCCGTAGTTGTTGTTGTTATGGGCTGCTTCACGTGCTTCTTGACGTTCCATTACTCGCGACACGTGATCCATAGCACTCGCCCATCATGTTAAACATAGCCATGCCAGGGTTAGTTTGGTGAGCATCTCCGGCTTCTTGAGGCTCATTGCCCCTATTGGTATTGTAGGTACTAGGGCTAGCCATCTATAGGCACAGATTATTATGTTCAATTTATTGGAATACGACAAGACAAGAAATTAATGTATAGAGTATGCAACATACAATTTCACATAGACATATAATTCTTAAAATAGTTAAAACACATTAATCACATAAGCACGTAGAAACAAAGAAGGCACATTTAACATTGGCACCTATTAACACACATAAACAAGTCATCATAATTACCTTAGGGCTTCTACCCAAGATCCGAGAGTTAAACCCAGCTTAAGCAATCTAAGCTCTGATACCATTAATATAAGGTGTCATGCCCCAACCCGACCTATAGAGGTTAGACTAAGGTGTGATCTAATCATTTACACCATTTCTCAAACTTAATCATTTGTTAAGATTTAACACTTAACGTTAGCCTAGAACTCCAAAAGATTTTTCAAAAAATGGCAGCATAACGGCTGTATTTAGGACCTTTCGGTTTGACCTAATTTTCTAAATGCCTCAATTATACCAATCATTAATCCAATTCTATTAAGGACTCCTATTTGGTCATCAACCGATATACCTGCTAGTTTATCTCGAAAGTCTTGTTTGATTAATAAGCCTAGCACGAGGACTATATCCCATTTACTTGTTAATTCCTATGGCGCAAGTACCTGTTGATCTTTAGCTTACTATTGAGCACCTAGGTGAAATTAGATAGAGTTACATCATTTGATTTCTTCACCTAGTGATTGAGATGCCTATGATAGTTACTAAATCAAAATAGTAAAAGCAACCCACAAGATAGAGTGTTCATCTAGTCATACTTAGTACAAGCCAAAATTAGACCCCAAATTACAACGGGGGTCATTTACAACAACAACAAACAACATAAGAAATAGTCTTCAAAACAAACATAGCATTCACAGACTAGCCATAGTCAAGCAAGGCACGTAAGACAAGCAATCACTCCAAAGAGTCATCAACAGGCACGTTTTCTTCGGGTACCTGTTCCTAATCTTCTTCACCTGTGATGATAAAAGAGGGTGAGTCCTTATGAACTCAGCGAGGGGGAACGAGAGATAATGTTTTAAAACACTTTTCTGGTCAATCTCATGAAAATCCCTTTTTGAAAACATGACACGTATTATAAATAATAAAGTACGCAAGGTATAAGAATCAAATTGAACAACAAATACAATTACCAATCATTTCAAGGATACAATGAGCTTTTGTTGTTCAATCGGTAAGCATTTGCTCTTGATATCATTTTCGATAACAATTGTTGCGGCCAGCTTCAATCATCCACTTATCACTCCCAATTGGGTGTACTCCGGATGTACCCCAAAATCCTACGACCCAACTCTCCGAGGATGGAATGCCAAGCGAGAGAGGGAATTGGACCATGGTAGTCACGGGAGCACCGACAAGCCCTATGCCGCCCGGCGTTCGTGAAATGTTACCATGCCACAATTAAAGGTTGCAACCTTGTATACAATGTACATTTATACCATTTAACAATAAACATTACGAGGACAACAAAGTAGGTTGCCTCCGAGTAATTTCAAGATCACATATTGTCAAGTAAACGAACGAGGCATACTTGACATAAAATTTCACTTTGTAAAACACATAGTATTATCTGAACATTAAACGGGCAGCCAAGTAGCACATATAAATCAAGTCATATAACTCATTTTGGGCTCACGTATCAAGTATTAAGATTATACAAGCATGCAACGACGTTTACACGAGGTCGGGTGCAAGGATAGCTCATTTATCAACATGCAATCATCGGGAATCATATTTAAAGCTATAAGGACAATTACGGGCAGCCTATTAACCACATAATTAAACACATTTAACTATAGGATCATCTGTTATCAAATAGTCATAAGCGCTAGGGCCTCAATTCCGTGTTTACACATGCGATTAAGCAAACCATTCATCAATTAATGATCCCAAGTCATGCATCAACCAATTTAAGCAACCTCAACCAACCACAACAGCCCACATAACTTCTAAGTGCTACGTTTCCAAACATTTAATACCTCAAGCAAGGTTACAACATGTTTCAAAGCATATCACTAAGCAAAAACCTCACTGCAATGGTCTGTTTTCCCATATTCCATTAGCTAAGCAATTGGTCTCCAATTTAAGTGAACCAAATTTCAATTTTAAGCTTAATGAGTGATTTAAATCTAAGAACAAATCTCGTTGCATTTGGAGTTCGGACTTAGGAGTTATGGCCAAATCCGTGAGACTACGCAAAACTGTCCAGTTTTAGACTCATTACGATTTTTTTCATTTTTGGGGGTCTTAGCGTCAGATTTAGCCTTAGCCTATTTTTGAAAAAAAAATGTACAGACCTGAAAAATATAGTAACCTACAATATTTTATGCATTTTTATCAATGTTTACTAGGTTAAAAACACTTCGTTCCACAAAGTCAGTAATCTGCCAGAAAAATGAATTTGCATATCTCTAAGTTTCTAGCCAAAATCAAGCCATGCATGAGAAGATAGACTTATATACACACATATACATCAACTACAGAGACAAATATAGCCATATGAGAGCATGCATGTAAGCTTTGAAAGCATTTAAAAGAGTTTAACCCTCACCTTAGCAAGTTGTTGGATATAAATGCTAGAAGAAGCTTGAAAACGCACAAGAGACCTTCTTTTCCTTGTTTTGGCCTGAAGACAGCTGGTTGTTCTTTACTTCCTAGCTTAGTTAGCATATTCTTAGTGTGTGTATGTGATTAGAACAAAAGGCAATGAAAGAAAGCTATCAAAACATACCTATGGCCGAGATAGAGAGATTTGTGAGCTTTGTGTGAGGTTTCTTGCTTGTTGCTTGCAATGGTCAAGTTCCTTAGAGTCCTTGAGAGCCTAGGTCAGTCTTAGAATGTGAGCTTGAGCTATGGAGATTCAAGATGCAGCCATGGCCGAAAATGAGAGAGAAAGAGAGCTTGAGAGAATTTTTTGAGAGTGTTAATGCTTGTGTGTGTGTGTGTTGGCCTAGAGCTTTGAAAAATCTGATTTTGTATAATCTTTTGAGCATCATTTGAATTGTTTTTGGGATGGGCATTGAGTGGGCCGAGGTGTTGAATCTTGGGTAGGGTGTTTGGGTTTATTTTAATGCATGGTGTCTTGTGTTCTGTCATAAGTTGTCTAGGAGTATTTTTTGAATTGCAAAACTTGTCCAAGAGCCTTCACATGGTCAGCCAAGGCATGGTGCAATTCTGAATTTTTTTGTCTTGTTTTAAGATTTATTTCATTGTGGGTTGATTGTGGTATTTGAGGTACATGGATTTTGCAAAAATAATAAGGAATAAATAATGTTTAGTGTTTAGTGTGCTTTCGTCCTTTTGTGAGTTGACTTAGGATTAAAATATTAGTTAGTGGAGTTGTAGGATTATTTAATAGTCTAGTGTTTCGTGTAGGATTCTTTATTCATTAGCGTGCGGGCACGCTTTCCTAGGTCTAGGGCACATACTATGAGGTAATACACGAACTACGAGATAGATGCACGTATTCCAAGTAAATGCATGCAATCCTAAATGAATGCACGTAAATCAATGCAAGACACGTAAATCAAGACATGAATTTTAACCTAGGTTAAGGCACGTAGTTCAAGGTTAGGGCACACAAAATGAGGTAACACACGCAATTCGAGGTTGGGCCACACAACGGTGGGGGCAAGCGTGATGCGCGAATTGCCTAGCACACGTGGCATTGGCTTTCGTTAAGTAATGACGCGAGCGGTACGATGAGTCGATTGCTGATGCTTCAATGTCGTGGTGATCCAAGCACCATGCGGCGTTGAAGCCATCCCCCTGTGGGTTCCGACGTGCTTGTGCGATGCGCGAATCACCTAGCACACGACGCCATGGTCCTTGCTGAGTCATAATACGACGGACGTGGTCTAGTGTCGTGGCGATCCAAGCACCGCGTAGGCAGGAAGGTAGTTTGCTTGTGCCATTCTGTGCATACGGGTGTATACAGGGGGACGGTAAGGGCATGCACGATGCGCGAATCCCCTAGCACACGGCCTTGGCTTTTGTTAAGTGACGACGCGAGCATTGCAATGAGACGATGGCTAGAGCTTCAATGTCGTGGCGATCCTAGCTCCATGCTGCCTCGAAGCCGTCCGACGGTGTATTCCTATGGGTCTACGCGATGCGCGAATCACCTAGCACACGATGCCATGGTCCTCACTGAGTCGTAATGCGACGGACATGGTCTAGTGTCGTAGTGATCCAAGCACCGCATGGGCAGGAAGGTAGTTTGCTTGTCCCGTTCCATGCATACGGGTGCATACAGGGGGACGGTAGGGGCATGCGCAATGAGCGAATCGCCTAGCACACGGCATTGGCTTTCGTTATGTGACAACGTGAACGTTGCGATGAGATGATGGCTAGAGCTTCAATGTTGTGGCGATCCAAGCACTGTGTTGCCTCCAAGCTATCCGACGGTGTATTCCTATGGGCCTACGCGATGCGTGAATTTCCTAGCACACAATGCCATGGTCCTCGCTGAGTCATAATGTGACGGACGTGGTCTAGTGTCGTGGCGATCCAAGCATTGCGGGGGCTCGAAGTTCACTTTCGGTTGGTACCTCAAGTACGTGCACTCAGTGCTTGGTCGAGCACAACGAAGTGTCCTCCTAAGCTTGCGAAGTGCGGCCTGGTCATGCACCTCATACCATTCCCGTCCCTTGTCCCTTGTCCCTCAAAAATTCTTCGTGCCTAGCGGTGCGTTCTCGGGCCATCTCGCCGATTCCGTCTGCATGAAGGGGTTTGTTTTCCTTGACAGTGGGGCGATTACTGGCTTGGTGGTCTGGGCATAGCGAACGTGATAGCGCGTGAGTGGTGGTCGGCTTGTATGGGTCAGTTGGATCCCTGCTTGAGCAACGACGTCCGCCCCTGCTTACCTCTTAATTCGCTGGCCGAGTGCTTATGTTGCCTCAGTCTGTCGGTCGGTTTCCTATGTTGCGTACCTACAAAGAAGGCAGTCTAAAGTCACATCGTCCATCTTTTGCCTTGCGTCTGCCTTCGTGGATGATGTGGGGCGAACCCCTAAGCAAGTCCCGTGTTCCACGCTGCTCACTCCAACAAGTGCGGCACACGTGGCCCGTGGGGCATTGCTTGATCTCTCGGATGCGGCACACCATGACGGTATGGGGTCCTTGGCATCTCTTTGCCCGAAATCAGCGTTCGTCGCTAATCGCGTACGACGGTCGTGCGCTCGTCTCGAGCCATCGACCCTTAGGAGATGACGTGCCTCGTGCGACGCCGGCATCGGTGAGGAATGCTACCTGGTTGATCCTACCAGTAGTCATATGGTTGTCTCAAAGATTAAGCCATGCATGTGTAAGTATGAACTAATTCAGACTGTGAAACTACGAATGGCTCATTAAATCAGTTATAGTTTGTTTGATGGTATCTACTACTCGGATAACCGTAGTAATTTTAGGGCTAATACATGCAACAAACCCCAACTTCTAGAAGGGATGCATTTATTAGATAAAAGGTCGACGCAGGCTCTGCCCGTTGTTGCGATGATTCATGATAACTCAACAGATCGCACGGCCCTCATGCCGGTTACGCATCATTCAAATTTCTGCTGTCATGCCCCAACCCAACCTGTAGAGGTTAGACTAGGGTGTGATGTAATCAATTATACCATTTCACATACTTAATCATTTGTTAAGATTAACACTTAACGTTAGCCTAGAACTCCAAAAGATTTTTCAAAAAACTTGCAGCATAACGGTTGTATTTAGGACATTTTGGTTTGACCTAATCTCTAAATGCCTCAATTATACCAATCATTAATCCAATTCCATTAAGGACTCCTATTTGGTCATCAACCGATATATCTGCTAGTTTATCTCGAAATTCTTGTTTGATTAATAAGCGTAGCACGATGACTATATCTCGTCTACTTGTCAATTCCTATGACGCAAGTACCTGTTGATCTTTAGCTTACGATTGAGCACCTAGGTGAAAATTAGATAAAGTTACATCATTTGATTATTCACCTAGTGATTGAGTTGCCTACGATAGTTACTAAATCAAAATAATGAAAGCAACCCACAAGATAGAGTGTTCATCTAATCATAATCAGTACAAGCCAAAATTAGACCCCAAATTACAACGGGGGTCATTTACAACAACAACAAACAACATAAGAGATAGTCTTCAAAACAAACACATCGTTCACAAAATAGCCACAGTCAAGCAAGGCACGAAAGGTATGCAATCACTCCAAGGAGTCATCAACAGGCACGTTATCCTAGGGTACCTGTTCCTGATCTTCTTCACTAGTGATGATAAAAGAGGTTGAGTCCTTATGAACTCAGCGAGGGGGAACAAGAGATAACATTTTGAAACTCTTTTCTAGTTAATCTTATCAAAACCCTTTTTGAAAACATGTCATATGAAATAAGAAAGTTCATAACATAACATAAATATAAATGAACACATTTACCCGTCTTTCCTCCCCGAGGTTCTCTAGGAACCAAGCGAGAGTACTTAAACACATAGTGAAAAGGATATGGTGAGCTTTTGCTCCCAAGTTCATTTTCGATAACAGTTGTTGCGGCCAGCTTCAATCATCCACTTATCACTCCAACGGGTGTACTCCGGATGTACACCAAACCTACGACCCAACTCTCCAAGGAAGTCCAGCCCCCAAGCGAGAGAGGGAATTGGACCATGGTAGTCACGGTAGCACCGGCAAACCCGATGCCGCCCGACATACGTGAAACGCTACCATGCTAGAATGAAAGGTTGCAACCTTGTATGCAATGCACAAATATACCATTTAACAATTCACATTAGTAGGTCAACAAAGTCGGTTGCCTCTGAGCAATTATAAGATCACATATTTCCAAGTAAACGAACGAGGCATGCTTGACATGAAATTTCACTTTGTAGAACACATAGAGTTATATGAACATTAAACGGGCAGCCAAGTAACACATATAAATCAAGTCATATAACTTATTTCGGGGTTCACGTATCAATTATTAACATTATACAAGCATGCAATGACGCTCACACGAGACCGGGTGCAAGGATAGCTCACTTATCAACATGCAATCATCGGGAATCATATTTAGAGCTATAAGGAAAATTACGGGCAGCCTATTAACCACACAACTAAACACATTTAAACATAGGGTCATCTCTTAGCAATTAGTCATGAGCGCTAGGGCTTCAATTCTGTGCTTACACATGCAATTAAGCAAACCATTCATCAATTAATAATCCCAAGCCATGCATCAACCAAATTAAACAACCTCAACCAACCACAACATTCCACACAACATCTATGTGCCACAATTCCAAACATTCAATACCTCAAGCAACGTCTCAACATGATTCAAAGCATATCACTAAGCAAAAACGTCATTGCAATGGTCTGTTTTTTCACATTCAATTAGCTAAGCAATTAGTCTCCAATTTCAGTGAACCAAATTTTAATTTGAATCTTAATGAGTTATTTAAATCTAGGAACAAACCTCGCTGCATTTGGAGTTTGGACTTAGGAGTTATGGCCAAAACCGTGAGACTACGCAAAATTGTCCAATTTTAGACACATTACACTTTTTGCCATTTTTGAGGGTCTTAGAGTCAGATTTAGCTTTGGCCTATTGCTGACAAAAATGTCCCGAACTGCAAAATCTAGCAACATACCAATTTTCATGCATTTTTATCAATATTTACTAGGTCAAAAGCACTTTGTTCTACAAAGTCAGTAATCTGCCAGAAACTTATTTCATTTTTCTAATTTTTTCAGATTTAGACACCTTTCGATATTTTGCCATTTTGGGGGTCTTAGATTCAAAATTGGTCTTGGCCTATTTCTACAAAAAAAAATATTCATAACTGACAAAACTAGTTATCTACCAATTTTCACGCATTTTTATCAAGGTTTACTAAGCCAAATGCACTTCGTACTACAAGGTCAGAAAACCGCTAGCAAAAACTTTTTTATCTATCTTCAAGTTCTAGCCATTATCATGCCATGCATGAGTAGATAAGCTCATATACACACATATACAACAACTATAGAGGTAAATATAGCCATATGAGAGCATGCATGTGAGTTTTGCAAGCTTTCAAAAGAGTTTAACCCTCATCTTAGCAAGTTGTTGGATGTAAATGCTAGAAGAAGCTTGAAAACGCACAAGAGACCTTCTTTTCCTTGTTTTGGCCGAAAGATAGCTGGTTGTTCTTTACTTCCTAGCTTAGTTAGCATATTCTTAGTGTGTGCATGTGATTAGAACAAAATGAAATGAAAGAAAGCTATCAAAAACATACCTATGGCCAAGATAGAGAGATTTGTGAGCTTTGTGTGAGAATTCTTGCTTGTTGCTTGCAATGGTCGAGTTCCTTAGAGCCCTTGAGAGCCTAGGTGAGTCATAGAATGTGAGCTTGAGCTATGGAGGTTCATGAAGCAGCCATGGCCGAGAGAGAGTGAGAGAATGAGAGAAGGCTTGAGAGAAATGATGTTTGAGAAGGCTTTGAGTATGTGTGTCAGCCTTGAACTCATCAAATCTTAAAATTCCTTTGTCTTTTGTGCATTTTAAATTGTGAGGAGTATGGGTATTGTGAGAGCAGAGAAAGGTAGCTTAGGGTAGGGTGCTTGGTTTTATTTTTTATTCATTGTGTCATAGGTTTGTCTAGGAATATTTTTGAAGTTGCAAAGCTTGTCAAATGGCCTTGATATGGCCGGCCATGGAGCAAGAATCTGATTTTTTTTGTTTTGTTTAGGCTTATTTTATTGTAGGTATCAGTGGTATTTGAGATGCATGGATTTTGCAAAAAGAATAAGGAATAAAGAATGTTTAGTGTTTAGTGTTTTTGTCATTTAGAGAATTGACTTAGGATTAAAATAATAGTCAGTGGAATTTGTAGGATTGTTTAATAGTCTAGTGCTTTGTGTAGGATGCTTTCTTGATTAGTGTGCATACACGCTTTCCTAGGTCTAGGGCACGTACTATAAGGTAAGGCACGAACTACTAGACAAATGCACGTATTCCAAGTAAATGCATGCAACTCTAAATAAATACACGTAAATCACTGCAAGGCATGTAAATCAAGACACGATTCGTAACCTAGGTTATGCACGCAGTTCGAGATTAGGGCATACAAAAGAAGGTAACGCATACAATTCAAGGTCGGGCCTCACACTGCCCTGTCAACTTTCGATGGTAGAATAGTGGCCTACCATGGTAGTGAAGGGTGACGGAGAATTAGGGTTTGATTCCAGAGAGGGGGCTTGAGAAACAGCTACCACATCCAAGGAAGGCAGCAGGCGCGCAAGTTATCCAATCCTGACACGAGGAGGTAGTAACAATAAATAACAATATCGGGCTCAAAGAGTCTGGTAATTGTAATGAGTACAATCTAAATCCCTTAACAAGGATCCATTGGAGGGCAAGTTTGGTGCCAGCAGCCGCGGTAATTCCACAGGTCGTCTCGTCCTTTCTACCAGCGATGCGCTCCTGGCCTTAACTGGCCGGGTCGTGCTTCCGACGCTGTTACTTTGAAGAAATTAGAGTGCTCAAAGCAAGTCTATGCTTTGTATACATTAGCATGGGATAACATTATAGAATTTCGATCCAATTGTGTTGGCCTTCGGGATCGAAGTAATGATTAATAGGGACAGTCGGGGGCATTCGTGTTTCATAGTCAGAGGTAAAATTATTGGATTTATGAAAGACGAACAACTGCAAAAGCATTTGCCAATGATGTTTTCATTAATCAAGAACGAAAGTTGGGGTCTCGAAGACAATTAGATACCGTCCTAGTCTCAACCATAAACGATGCTGACCAGGGATCGGCGGATGTTGCTTTTAGGAATCCGCCGGCACCTTATAAGAAATCAAAGTTTTTGGGTTCTAGGGGGAGTATGGTCGCAAGGCTGAAACTTAAAGGAATTGACGGAAGGGCGCTACCAGGAGAGGAGCCTGCGGCTTAATTTGACTTAACACTGGAAAACTTACCAGGTCCAGACATAATAAGGATTGATAGACTGAGAGCTCTTTCTTGATTCTATGGGTGGTGGTGCATGGCCGTTCTTAGTTGGTGGAGCGATTTATCTGGTTAATTCCGTTAATGAACGAGACCTCAGCCTACTAACTAGCTATGCGAAGGTATCCCTCCGCAGCTGGCTTCTTAGAGGGACTACGACCTTTTAGGCCTCGGAAGTTTGAGGCAATAATAGGTTTGTGATGCCCTTAGATGTTCTGGGCCGCACGCGCACTACACTGATGTATTCAACGAGTCTATAGCCTTCGCAGACAGGCTCGGGTAATCTTTGAAATTTTATCATGATGGGGATAGATCATTGCAATTGTTGGTCTTGAACGAGGAATTCCTAGTAAGCGTGAGTCAACAACTCGCGTTGACTACATCCCTGCCCTTTGTACACATCGCCCATCGCTCTTACTGATTGAATGATCCGGTGAAGTGTTCGGATCGCGGCGTCATTGGTGGTTCGCTACCCGCGACGTCGCGAGAAGTCCACTGAACCTTATCATTTATAGGAAGGAGAAATCGTAACAAGGTTTCTGTAGGTGAACCTGCGGAAGGATCATTGTCGAACCCTACGAAGGTAGAACGACATGCGAACCCGTTTAAACAATGCGGGGCCGATGCGGGGGAAGCGGCTCGTCCCCAACCCGCGTGTCGATCCCGAGTCAGGGTGAACACCCCGCAAACAACAAACCCCGGCATGGAATACACCAAGGAAAATAGAAAATGGGGGCCAGCTTATCCCCACTTTTCTATCTTATCTCGTTTTGCGTGCTTATATCATTTTGCGTGAATTAACCTGTCTATGTGCTATGTGACTTAGAATGTGATAATTTTGATATCAATACTCCTAGAACATGCTAAATGTGCATTCATGAAATTTTTATAAAAAACGGAGTCAGAAATTTTATCGTCGATTTTTAGTGAATAGTATTTTTGAAACACGTCCGCTAAAATTTTGAAACTGGTCTTTTTAACCCTTCTAGACCTAGTCCACAGACTTTAATAGACTTGTGTTTGATGAAAACGGTTTTAAAATCAGCTTCAGAATTTATTAGAGTTTTTACAGCGACTTTTGCAAAAATCGAGTTTTAAGCCGACTCGGGTGAAATCGTTTGATTGTAAAACTTCTTGTCACCTAAAAATAATTTACTTGAGCTAGCTTGGGTGTTGAATAATTGTTTTGAACTTTGGTGATCAAGAAAATGCATTTAAAGTCAAGAAAACACAAAAAATATGCTGAGTTTCAACTTTGACTTTCATTTAAATAGTTGACCAACAAGCTTATATCACCAATACACACTTACAAAGCACAAAACACCCACAATTGCACACACATTGCAGGAGTTATTGGAGAAGAGAGAAAAGAGAAAAGAGTTTTCAAGGTTTTCAAAGCAATTTTTCAAAGAAAAAGCTAGTTTTTGTCCGTAGAATTTCGTGCCGAGTTGGATTCCGCTTGTTGGGAACGCTTTGCACGCATTCCTAGGCTTATATCGCATCAACGGTGAGAGAAAAATTCTAGATCTCAAAAGTTGTCTTTTTCATTTTTGCGTATAAATGAAAATTGAACCGTTAGAATTATAATATGATGTTAGATTATTGCTCCTTGCATGCTAGGGATCATTTCGCTATAATACTACGAGTTTTTATCGGTTGTAGCATAATTTTTATTTTTTGGGTATTTAAATTTGATTAATTTGTTCAATGTTAATTAAATTGAGTTGTGTTGATCGAAATCGATTGCCGTCAATTTCTAAATGTTTGTTAATTACGTGGTAGCGCCGTTGTAATGCCGAATTTTTTATTATGATGTTTGGGTGAAAATCTGGAAATTTCAACCAATACACACTAGACTTTTAGGGTTGTTGAGCATGATTTGGATCTGTTTTGGTTGGTTTCCGAGGGGGTTAATGTAGTTAGTTGAATAGGTGAGTGATAGAAACTGATTTGGAGTTGTTTGGATTAGTAGAATGTAAGATATGATTATTTGAAGTTTAGGTTGTCTTTCTTTAAAATGTTATATTGAGCCTTAGTTGATTGGGTGTGGGTTGAGTGATTGAATTGTGAGTTGTTGACGGGTAAATTAGGGTTTGATTGTGTGTTTAATGCATGTTTGGTTAGATGACCTACTTTGTCATCTAACTTAGTTATATGTTGTTAAATTGGTTATTGATGTTATTATGATGATAATATGATTATTGATGATTATTGATGATTATTGATTGATGATTGATGCTGGGAGATAAACAGTTCTGCTAGACTGTCCTCCTGTGAATGATTGATGTTTATTATTATTGCTGGGTCTCTGGTATGTGTGTGCCACCTCTAGGGCAGCATTGGGCTGTCGGGTTGATAACGGCATGACTATCAGAGATTGCCTCCACTCGCATGACGGAGGTATCATGGAGGGCGAGGTTATTGGGGGTACCTCGAGTGCGTGAGTTTATGGGAGTCACAAGAAGGCTGTTATGATCGTGATGGTGATTGGAACTACACCAACTAGTGTATCCTTTATTGAATGGTCATTATAGATTATGTGATGATAGTATTATTGATGTTATTATGTGTTTACTTGCTCAAAGGATTAAATCCAAGGAGCATAGTGAATACTGTAGAGATCTATCAGATCCTCACTGGGCTTATTTTATATAAGCTCACTCTCTATTATTGCATGCCTACAGGTGTACTTTCGCAAGATTACGGGTACGTGCCTCCTGAAGAGGAGAATGTGGAAAATGTGCCTTACGTGGATGAGTCTTATGTTCAGGAGTCTTATCCTTGATGTTGTACTGTTTTATTATCTTGTAAATTAACTTAGTAGACTTTTATATGCTTTGTAGTTCATAATGTAAAAGATGTTGAAAGATAATGAATTAGTTGATGCTGTCTTAGTAGCCTTTCTTTTGTTTATGATTAGGTTGCTAGATTGGCTCAATATATTCTTGGTAATGTATATTAAAGGTTCATGTATTATGTTGGAACGGAGGCATATAACAAGGAATGTCATATTATGATGTATGTTGTTATTTTATTGAGGAGTTGTTTGTTGTATGATTGTAGAGTTGATGTATGATGTTCTATTGAGGTTGGTTTAGAGCCTCGGTATTCTATTTACTGTCGTTATACTGCCAAAATTCTATTGCGTCCTGACTGATTATAGGAGGGGTCGAGTTGGGGCGTGACATTTAAGTGGTATCAGAGCGCATGTTAGTTGTCAGCCAGGGTATTCTCGGAATGTGGGTAATGGTCTTAGCATGAAAGTATGTATGAAAAGAAAGAAAAGTGATCTATGTATTAATATGATTAAATGATTAGGTGATTAAGTGATTATGTGATTTAGTACTTACGTGATTATGTGATCAATTTGTTTAGGTGTGTTATATGACTTTGTTGTTTATGGCTAATAGTTGTTCATAACCTATTTACGTGCTATAACCTGTGCTAACTCTTTGATTAGTAGAATGACAGGTAGACCGAGAACCAGAGGTAGGCCTGAGATGACTGATGAGACTCCTGGTATTGCGGCACCGGGCCGTGATAGGGGTGATGACCGTTTGGGGGCAGCTATGGAGAGGATTGCTGAGTTAGTAGCCGGTCAGGCTCAGTTGATAGCAGGGCAGGCTGCCCAGACTCAGGCTTGGCAGGCTCAATTGTTGAATGTGCAGGGTGGAAACCACGGGCGTGGTACCCTAAAAGAATTCTTAGGGTATCATCCACCGAGATTTCATGGGGAGCCGGATGATCGGAAGGCTGAGGCGTGGATTAGCAAGTTGAAGAAGATTTATGATCCTCTTGACTATACCGATGAGCAGAAAGTCTCTTTTACGTGTACTTGTTAGATGATGAGGCAGAAGAGTGGTGGCGCACGGTAAGGACTAGCTGGGCGACTCATGGTATTCCGTATGTTTGGGGTGCCTTTAAGTTGGCTTTTCGGGCAAAGTATGTCCCGAGGATTGCGAGGGAACGGAGAGAGGCAGAGTTTCTAGCCTTAGTGCAGGGAGATGCTTCAGTGGCTCAATATGAGGCCACATTTACTCGATTGTCCCGTTATGCACCGGAGTATGTGGCTGATGAGGAGCAAAGGACTCGTAGATTCATGTTAGGGTTGAGGCCCGAGATTTAGGATGTGATGGCTCTAAATCGGTATGATGTATTCACTGAGGCTTTTGAGGCAGCTTCTAGACTAGAGAAGAGGAAGGGGGATCAGCTTGTTTCTAGTCAGCCCAGTAAGAAACCGTATCAGTCGCAGTATCAGCAGAGTATGTATAGGCCTCCCGTACAGTAGGTTGTGTACAGGCCACTAGTTCAGCAGGGTTCTTTTAGGCCACAGGGGCAGCAGAGTTATTATCGGCCTCAGTTTTAGTAGGGGTCATATCAGGTTCAGTCCCAGTTCAGTCCAGCCCAGTCTCAGGGTCAGTACAGGCCCAGTTTGGTAAGGCCTCAGCAGCAGATTGGTTCAGCTGTTCTTTCAGCTTCTGGTTCATCCAGGGGCAGTATTAGTGCATCATCACCGCAGTGTACACATTGCAAGCGCAGGGGGCATGTGGAGGCCGATTGTAGAGTGAAAGCAGGCACGTGTTTAGGATGTGGCAGCAATCAGCACAGGGCGAGGGATTGCCCTAGGTATTTGAGGACTGAGGGTTGGACAGCGACTCAGGGTTATCAGGGCCGACCTGCGGCCAGTGCACCTCAGCAGCAGCGGGTTCAGGCTCGGGCCTACGCAGTTGACTTAGAGGAGATGCCTGAGGAAATTGTAGTTGTGTAAGGTAACTTCCTTATACTTGATCAACTTGTTAAAGTGTTGATTGATTCTGGTGCTACACAATCTTTCATTACTCATGCTTGTGTGCAACGTGTTAATTTGCAACCTGAAAGATTGCCTTATGTAGTTGAGATTAGTACTTCTTTGACTGATAAGTATGTTACTGCCTTAGTATGTAAGGATTGTATAATACATGTTAAGGGGCATAATTTTCCTTCGGACCTTATTTTATTTCCTATCCGGGGGTATGATGTTATCTTGGGTATAGATTGGCTTTCTAAGTATGATGCCCCAGTTGAATTGTAGAACCAAGGTAGTACAGTTTCATTTGCCAGATCAGCCAGTAGTTGAGGTAGTAGGGAACCGGGGTGCAAAGACGAGTTTTGTTATCTCAGCAACTAAAGCCGTTAAGTTGGTGAGTAAGGGGTGTTCGGGTTATCTAGCTTATTTATCAACAAGCCATCTGATAAACTACAGCTAGAGGAAGTCCCTATTATTCGGGAATATCCCAATGTATTTCCCGAGGAGTTGCCAGGGTTACCGCCAAAGAGAGATGTGGAGTTTGTGATCAATCTTATTCCCAGTACTCAACCTATTTCTAAATCAGCGTACCGGATGGCACTAGCTGAGTTGAAGGAGTTGAAGACTCAGTTGCAGGAGTTATTGGAGAAGGGATTCATTCAGCAGAGTTCTTCACCTTGGGGAGCTCCTGTTTTATTTGTGAAAAAGAAGGATGGTACCTTGAGATTGTGTATTGATTACCGTGGTTTGAATCAGGTGACCATCAAGAACAAATATCCTTTACCACTGATTGACGAGTTGTTTGATCAATTTCAGGGAGCCAAAGTCTATTCTAAATTTGATTTGAGGCAGGGGTATTATCAGCTTCGGATTCGTACGGAGGATGTTCCGAAGTCTGCCTTTAGGACTCGGTACGGGCATTATGAGTTTGTTGTTATGCCCTTTGGATTAACTAATGCACCAGCAGCATTCATGGATCTTATGCATCGGGTTTTTTAGCCGTATTTAGACCAGTTCGTGGTAATCTTTATTGATGATATCTTGGTCTATTCTAAATCTGAATTGGAGCACGAGCAACATCTATGGCTTGTCTTACAGAAGCTGTAGGAGCATCAGTTGTTTGCCAAGTTCAGCAAATGTGAATTTTGGCTGCAACGCATATCTTTTCTTTTCCATGTTATTACACATAGTGGTATTTCTGTTGATCCCATTAAGATTGAATCGGTGATGTCTTGGAAAAGGCCAAAGAATGTTTCTGAGGTCCATCGCTTACTTGGCTTGGCGGGTTATTACCGTAGGTTTGTAAAGGACTTCTCGAAGATTGCTGGGCCACTTTCTAAGTTGACTCAGAAGCAGGCTATCTTTGTTTGGGATGAGAAGTGTGAGAATGGGTTTCAGGAGTTGAAAAAGAGGTTGACTACTACTCCAGTACTTGCTCTACCAGAGGGGACTGATAATATGGTTATTTACAGCGATGCATCCAAAGAGGGCTTGGGATTTGTTCTTATGCAGATGGCTGAGTTATTGCCTATGCTTCCAGGAAGTTGAAGCCTTATGAGGTGAATTATCCGACTCATGATCTTGAGTTGGCAGCAGTTGTCTTCGCACTAAAGAAGTGGTGTCATTATCTGTGGGGCAGTAAGTTTGAGATTTTCACTGATCATAAGAGTCTAAAGTACTTGTTCTCACAGAAGGAGTTGAATATGCGCCAGCGGAGGTGGATGGAACTTCTTGGAGATTATAATTATTCTATCAATTATCTGCCTGGCAAGGCAAATGTTGTAGCAGTTGCTCTCAGCAGGAAGGCGAGTGTTGCTTGTTTGGCAGTCAAGAAATGGGAGATTCTTGAGGAATTCACTTATTGGAGACCGGAGTTGACTCAGGTTGGGGTGATGTGTTCACATCTCCGTATTCAACCTTTATTGTTGTCTCAGATCAGGGAAGCTCAGCAGCTTGACGTTAAACTTCAGAAGATCAAGGATCAGATCACGGATGATCAGTCTAACTTTAAACTGCATGAGGATGGTATTCTTCAGTTTCAGAATAGGGTTTGTGTTCCCGATGAACCGGGCTTGAGGCAAGGTATTCTGGAGGAAGCTCATAATTCTAAGTATACTATTCATCCCGGTGGAACCAAGATGTATCGGGATTTGAAGCAACATTATTGGTGGAATAACATGAAGAGGGAGGTTGCTCAGTTTGTAGCTAGATATTTGCCTTGTTAGAGGGTGAAAGCCGAGCATCAATGACCTGCAGGGTTGCTTCAGCCGTTGGCTATACCAGAGTGGAAGTGGGAGCATATTACGATGGACTTCGTCACTGGTTTGCCTAGAACACCGAGGGGTAACGATGCAGTTTGGGTTGTCGTGGATCGTTTGACGAGGACAGCTCATTTTATCTTGATAAGGATGGGAGATGAGGTTGCAAAGTTGACGAATCTTTATTTGGATCAGATTGTTAGACTTCACGGGATTCCATCTAGTATTGTCTCAGATCGAGATCCTCGATTTACTTCTCGTTTGTGGGAGAAACTTAAGGAGACCTTGGGTACTCAGTTGAACTTCAGTACCGCGTATCATCCACAGACCGACGGTTAGTCTGAGCGGACTATTCAGATTCTGGAAGATATGCTTAGGGCTTATGTTCTGGATTTCAGGAAGAACTGGGAGAAACATCTACCACTTACCTCAGTTTTGCGGCCCAGCCCTTCCGCGAAGCGAAGTTGCCTTGCCCAAGATGCCATAGGACTCGTGAAAAGAAATACGACGGATGAAGCATCTTGGCATGGCTGAACAGGGCAAAAAAAATGAAAATAAAGGTGCAACACGAGGATTTCCCAGGGGGTCACCCTTTCTAGTACTACTCTTGGCGAAGCACGCTTAACTTTGGAGTTCTGATGGGATCCGGTGCATTAGTGCTGGTATGATCGTACCCGTCATGTTGAAGGTGCAAAGCCCTTATATGTTGTCGGTTCACAGACCCAGCCGAGAGAGACGACCCATTCAAATGGGCCAATAGGCTTATCGACAACCTATCTGCCTCAACAATGTAGCATCCTCACAAGACGTGATATCGACGCGTAGTAGGGCTCTCTAATGTCCCGCAAGTTAAGTTGTAGGCCTTTTCACGACTCACGACGAACGACCCGAGACAAAAAAATAGCATAAAAAAAGAAAAGTAGCCCGAAACTGATGAAATCATTTGATTTTGGGTTTCAAAAATAGACACAGTCGAGCAAGCTTGCTGCCCCCATTGTAGATATCCCAGAGAGCTTTTCAACGGTATACTGTGGGCCACATAACTCCTTATGGATCAAAAGTTATGGGCACCGAAGCGACAGAGACCAGGTCACAAGCCCCATGACCTTGGTTTGCGGGCTTAGCCCCTCCGTGAAGCGAAGTTACATTGCCCAATATGCCGTGGGACTTGAGAAAAGAAATGTGACGGATAAAGCATCTTGTCATGGCTAAATGGGGCCAAAAAAATGAAAAGAAGGGTGCAATACAAGGACTTCCAAGGGAGTCACCCATCTAGTTCTACTCTCGCCCAAGCATGCTTAACTTCGGAGATCTGATGGGATCCAGTGCATTAGTGCTGGTATGATCGCACCCGTCTTGTTGAGGGTGCAAAGCCCTTATGCGTTGACGGTTCACGATCCCAGCCCAGAGAGATGGCCCATTCATAAGCCTCAATATGCTTATCGACAACCCATCTGTCTCAACAACGCAATATCCTCGCAAGATGTGATATCAATGCGTAGTAGGGCCCTCTAATGTCCCACAAGTTAGGTTGTCGGCCTTTTCGCGTCTCACGATGAACGACACGGGATGAAACAATAGCATAAAAATAAGAAAAGTGGCCCGAAACTGATGAAAATGTTCGATTTTGGGTTTTGAAAATAGGCGCACCAGAGCAGGCTCGCTGCTCCTGTCGTAGAGCTCCCGTAAAGATTTTCAACGGTATACTGTGGGCCACATAACTCTGCACGGATCAAAAGTTATGCGCAACGGAGAGACGGAGACCAAGTCACAAGCCCCACAACCTCGGTTTGTGGGCCCAGCCTCTCCGCGAAGTGATGTTGCCTTGCCCAATATGTCGTGGGTCTCGAGAAAAAAAATGTGACGGATAAAGCATTTTCTCATGGCTGAACGGGGCCAAAAAAAATGAACAGAAGGGTGCAACACGAGGACTTCCAAGGGGGTCACCCATCCTAGTACTATTCTAACCCAAGCACGCTTAACTTCGGAGATATGATAGGATCCGGTGCATTAGTGCTGGTATGATCGCACCCGTCATGTTGAGGGTACAAATCCTTTATGTGTTGACAATTCACAGTACCAGCCCAGAGAGACGGCCCATTCAAAAGGCCCAATGGGCTTATCGATAACCCATCTACCTCAACAATGCAGCATCCTAGCAAGACGTGATATCGACGTGTAGTAGGGCCCTCTAAAATCCCTGCAAGTCAGGTTGTCAGCCTTTTCGTGGCTCAAGACAAACGACCCGGGAAGAAAAAATAGCGTAAAAAGAAGAAATATATCCCGAAATTGATTAAAATGTTTGATTTTTGGTTTCGAAAATAGGCGTAGCTGATCAGGCTTGCTGCCACCGTCGTAGAGCTCCAGGAGAGCTTTTCAACGGTATATTGTGGACCGCATAACTTCGTACGGATGAAACGTTATGGGCACTGGTGTACCGGAGACCAGGTCACAGGCCCTACGACCTTGGTTTGCAGGCCCAGCCCCTCTGCCAAGCGAAGTTGCCTTGCCCAAGATGTAGTGGGACTCGAGAAAAAAAATGTGACTGATGAAACATCTTGGCATGGCTGAACGATGCAAAAAAAAAAAAATGAAAAGAAGGGTGCAACACGTGGACTTCCTATGGGGTCACCCATCCAAGTACTACTCTCGCCCAATAACGCATAACTTCGGAGTTTTGATGGGATCAGGTGCATTAGTGCTGGTATGATCTCACCCGTCATGTTGTGGGTGCAAAGCCCTTATGTGTTGTTGGTTCACAGTCCCAGCCCAGAGAGACGGCCCATTCAAAACGCCCAAAGGGCTTATCGACAACCCATCTGTCTCAACAACGCAGCATCCTCACAAGACGTGATATCGATGCTTAGTATTGCCCTCTAATGTCCCACAAGTAAGGTTGTTGGCTTTTTTGCAGCTCACGACGAATGACCCAGAATAAAAAAAAATAGCACAAAAAGAAGAAATGTGGCCCGAAATTGATGAAAATGTTTAATTTTGGGTTTCGGAAATAGGTACAGTAGATCAGGCTTGTTGCCCCCGTCGTAGAGCTCCCAGAGAGATTTTCAACGGTATATTGTGGGCCGCATAACTTTATACAGATCAAAAGTTATGGGCACTAGAGCACCGGAGACCAGGTCACATGCCCTACGACCTTGGTTTGCGGGCCTAGCCCCTTCGCGAAGTGAAGTTGCCTTGCCCAAGATTTCGTGGGACTCGAGAAAAGAAATGTGATGGGTGAAGCATCTTGGCATGGCTGAACGGGGCAAAAAAAAATGAAAAGAAGGGTGTAACACGAGGACTTCCCATAGGGTTACCCATCCTAGTACTACTCTCGCCCAAGCATGCTTAACTTCGGACTTTTGATGGGATCCGATGCATTAGTGCTGGTATGTTCGCACCTGTCATGTTGAGGGTGCAAAGCCCGTTTGTGTTGACGGTTCACAGTCCCAGCCCAGAGAGACGGCCCATTCAAAAGGCCCAATGGGCTTATCGACAACCCATCTGCCTCAACAACATAGTATTCTCGCAAGATGGGATATCGACGCATAGTAGGGCCCTCTAATGTCCCGCAAGTTAGGTTGTCAGCCTTTTTGCGGCTCTCGACGAACGACCCGGGACAAAAAAACATCGTAAAAAGAAGAAAAGTGGCCTGAAATTGACAAAAACGTTTGATTTTGGGTTCCAAAAGTAGGCGCAGCTGTGAGGCCCGACCCCGAATAACGTGTCTTACCTTGATTTGCGTGCCTTATCTCGTAGTACGTGCCCTAGACCTAGGAAAGCATGCTTGCACGCTAATCAATAAAGAATCCTACACAAAATACTAGACCATAAAATAACCCTACAAATTCCACTAGCAATATTATAATCCTCAATCAACTCACTAAAAGACAAAAGCTCACTAAGCCCTAAAACATTCTTTATTCTCACCTAAAACCAACGCACCTCAAATCCTACACTTATTATAATCTATAATAAGCTAACATGAATCTAAAAATTCAGATGTCTCCTTGCTATACACGGCCAACAAGGATTCCTACTCACACATACACACAAAATTATAATTAAACTCACACAAGACAAAAGAAAAAATATTCTCTTATACATCTATGACAACACAAAACACAAAAACTATTCCTACACACTACCCAACCTCCCTTTCTCGACCTACCCACCCTATGCTTCATTGAAATTCAAACTATAAATTAGATGACATACAAAATTCAGAATTGCAAAGGTCAAGGCCGACACACACATACAAGCAACATTCAACATACTTTCAAATATCATTTTCCTCTCATTCTCTCTCATTCTTGGCCATAGCTCTCCCTTGAGCTTCCAAGACTTCTAACAAGCTCTCAAGGTCACTCCAAGCTTCAACCATAGCAAGGAATGCAAGCTAGATAGCTCTAGTCACATGCAAAGCTCACAACATCTCATTTTCGGCCATAGGTAAGTTTTAAAGGTTTTCTTCTTTGTCTTTTGGTTTCACACACATGCACACCTCCTACACAAGCTAACTAATCTAGGATTTAAGGGAAAACAATCTACCATTCGGCCAAGCTAAGGATAGGAAGGATTTGGCACCTCCCGAGCTCAAAGACAAAGATTTCGTGCACATTTAATAAGTCTTCAAAGAGGTGAGGGTTAAAACTTTTCAAATGCTTTCAAAACTCACATGCATGCTCTCATATGTCTGTATTTACCTTTGAAGTTCTTGTATATGTGTTTATATGAGCCTATCTACTCATGCATAGCTTGAAAATAGCTAAAAACTTTGAGATATACAAACACGTTTTCTGGCAGATTTATGACCTTGTAGAACAAAATGGTTTTGGCCTAGTAAACAATGTTAAAAATGCATAAAATTTGGTAGGTCACTATATTTTTCAGTTCGCAACATATGTTTCAGAAATAGGCTAAGGCTAATTTTGAGTTTAAGCCCGGAAAATGGCAAATATCGAAACGTGTATGAAACTAGACAGTTTTGCGTAGTCTCACGGTTTTGGCCATGACTCCTAAGTCCGAACTCAGAATGCAGCGAGGTTTGTTCCTAGATTTAAAACACTCATTAAGCTTCAATTTGAAATTTGGTTCACTGAATTTGGAGGCTATTTTCTTGGCTAAATGAATGAGGAAAAACATACCATTGCAGTATGGTTTTTGCTTGGTAATGTGCTTTAAATCATATTGTAATTTTACTTGAAGTGTTGAATGCATGGAATTGTGGAAATTAGAAGTTGTGTAGGCTGTTTTGGTTGATTGAGGTTGCTTAAATTGGTTGATGCATGACTTAGGTTCATTACATGACGAATTGTTGCTTAATCACTTGTGTAAGTCATACCCTAGTCTAGCCTCTATAGGTTAGGTTGGGGCGTGATAGTTTATACACATAGATAGTTAGGATTAGGACTTTCAAGGAAGTGAATTTATGTAGGAAGAACGAAAATTCTCGATTAGAGATTTCTCGCATCTTCACAGGTACTCGACGGATCGTATGTATTATTGGATATGCATATATATAATGCGTAGCACATGTATAATTGTTGAGGTAAAGTTATCTCTTTATCTTTGGAATACCCATACCTGTGATTAAGTTGTCAATTTTATAGCTATGAAGTTCTTGTTTCCGTTAAACTGTTCTTCTAATTGTGGTTCAAGTATAAAGGTTAAGGACATACAACTTTCCTTCGATATAAGAGTATACTATTGGACATGTGGAGTAATATATATATATATATATATATATATATATTTTATATGCTTATAATAGAAGTTTGACTTAGGAGTTGCTTTTGAATCAAATTCTTATATCTTAAATTGGTGTAATAGACTATTTATATGACTGAATCTTTACTTGATTGGAATTAAGCATTGATGATTCTTTAGTATAACAAGATATAGGGATGTTGGAATCGAGGAACTCACGTAGCTAGAACTTGTGTTCGGAAGACTACACCTAAAATGTTAAGTCGAATAGAAGTGTAAGGTATTGAATTATGCATTAGATGAATAACATTGCTAAAGGTCCTAAGTTGGATATTGGCGATATTAAGAATCATGGTATTAATTTGGTGCCCCCTCGGATTTAGTTGTGATTATGCAAAGTAAGTCATTCTACACACTCATTATTTGAATACTCTAGAGGTTGTTAAGAAGTATATATATCCCTAAGTAATACTAATGGACCTAGTATATAAACCATAGAAGTGAGATTAAAACTTTTGGCTACAAAGTAGAGTCGTTAGGGTATGATTAGTAATCCTAAATAGCTAATAGTGAGTATGCATGATAATTCATGGTAAACCCTAGGACCTAAGGTCGATGAGTCTTGACGCTCTTAGCAAGTTAAACATGTAAATGAGGAGAGCAAGATTTCATATAGTTAAGATAGAGATGAATTAGAGTCATGATGACCCAAGAGACTACTGTTAGATAACCGTATTTATGTGCATCGTTTCACATCTAAAAACTAGTTGTTGGTAGACTTCGAATCGTGGTCGTTGAGGGATGCAAGAAAAAAATGAAAAGAGGGGTGTAACACGAGGACTTCCCAAGGGGTCACCCATCCTAGTACTACTCTCGTCTAAGCACGCTTAACTTTGGAGTTTTGATGGGATCCAGTGCATTAGTGCTGGTATGATTGCACTTGTCATGTTGAGGGTCCAAAGCCCTTATGTGTTGATGGTTCACAGTCCTAGCTAGAGATACGGCCCATTCAAAAGGCCCAATGGGCTTATCAACAACCCATCTGCCTCAACAACACAGCATCCTCGCAAGACGTGATACCGATGCTTAGTATTTCCATCTAATGTCCCACAAGGTAGGTTGTCGGCCTTTTCGCGGCTCACGACGAACGACCCGGGAAGAAAAAATAGCGTAAAAAGAAGAAATATGGCCCAAAACTGATGAAAATGTTTGATTTTGGGTTTCAAAAATAGGGGTAGCCGATCAGGCTTGCTGCCCCCGTCATAGAGCTCTAGGAGAGCATTTCAACGGTATATTGTGGGCTGCATAACTTTGCACGGATCAAAGGTTATGGGCACCAGCGCATCGGAGACTAGGTCACAGGCCCTACGACCTTGGTTTGCAGGCCCAGCCCCTCCGCGAAGCGAAGTTGCCTTGCCCAAGATGCCATGGGACTCGAGAAAAGAAATGTGACAGATAAAGCATCTTGGCATGGCAGAACGGTGCCAAAAAAATGAAAAAAAGGTTCAACACGAGGACTTCCCATATGGTCACCCATCCTTGTACTACTCCCGCCCAAGCACGCTTAACTTTGGAGTTCTGATGGGATTCGGTGCATTAGTGCTGGTATGATCGCACCTGTCATGTTGAGGGTCAAAAGCCCTTATATGTTGATGGTTCACAATCCCAGCCCATAGAGACCACCCATTCAAAAGGCCCAATGGGCTTATCGACAACCCATCTGCCTCAATAACGCAGCATCCTCACAAGACGTGATATTGACGCTTAGTATTGCCCTCTAATGTCCCACAAGTTAGGTTGTCGGCTTTTTCGCGGCTCACGACGAACGACCCGGGATAAAAAAAATAGCGTAAAAAGATGAAATGTGGCCCAAAACTGATGAAAACGTTTGATTTTGGATTACGTAAATAGGCGCAGCGGATCAGGCTTATTGTCCCCGTCGTAGAGCTTCCGGAGACCTTTTCAACGGTATACTGTGGGCTGCATAACTTCTTACGGATCAAAAGTTATGGGCACCGAAGAGATGGACACTAGATCACAAGCCCCACGACCTCGGTTTGCAGGCCCAGCCCCTCCGCAAAGCGAAGTTGCCTTGCCCAAGATGCCGCGGGATTCGAGAAAAGAAATGTGACGGATAAAGCATATTGTCATGGCTGAACAGGGCGAAAAAAAATGAAAAGAAAGGTGCAACACGAGGACTTCCAAGGGGGTTACCCATCCTAGTACTATTCTCACCCAAGCATGCTTAACTTCGGAGATCTGATGGGATCTGATGCATTAGTGCTGGTATGATTGCACCCGTCATGTTAAGGGTGAAAAGCCCTTATGTGTTGATGGTTCACAGTCCCAGTCCAGAGAGACGACCCATTCAAAAGGCCCAATGGGCTTATCGACAACCCATCTGCCTCAACCACACAGCATCCTCGTAAAACATGATATCGACGTGTAGTAGGGCCTTCTAATGCCCAGCAAGTTGGGTTGTCGGCCTTTTCGTGTCTCACAATGAATGACCCGGGATGAAAAAATAGCGTAGAAAGAAGAAAATTTGCCCAAAACTGATGAAAATGTTTAATTTTGAGTTCCGAAAATTGGCGCACCTGAGCAGGCTCACTGGCCTTGTCGTAGAGCTCCCAGAGAGCCTTTCAACGGTATACCGTGGGCCGCATAACTCCTTACGGATCAAAAGTTAATGGCACCGGGGCGACGGAGACTAGGTCACAAGCCCCACGACCTCGATTTGCGGGCCTAGCCCATCTGTGAAGTGAAGTTTCCTTCCCTAAGAAGTCGTAGGACTCAAGAAAAGAAATGTGATGGATAAAGCATCTTGTCATGGCTGAACGGGGCTAAAAAAATGAAAAGAAGGGTGCAACACGAGGACTTCCAAGGGGACCACCCATCCTAGTACTATTCTCGCCCAAGCACGCTTAACTTTGGAAATCTGATGGTATCCGGTCCATTAGTGCTAGTATGATCGCACCCGTCATGTTGAGGGTACAAAGCCCTTATGTGTTGATGGTTCACAGTCCCATCCCAGAGAGACAGCCCATTCAAAAGGCCCAATTGGCTTATCGACAACCCATCTACCACAACAACACAGCATCCTCACAAGACGTGATATTGAAGCTTAGTATTGCCGTCTAATATCCTGCAAGGTAGTTTTTCGGCCTTTTCGTGGCTCACGACGAACGACCCGTGACGAAAAAATAGCGTAAAAAGAAGAAATGTGCCCCTAAACTGATGAAAATGTTTGATTTTGGATTCTGAAAATAGGCGCAGCCGATCAGGCTTGCTGCCCCTGTCGTAGAGCTCCCGGATAGTTTTTCAACGGTATATTGTGGGCCGCATAACTTCGTACGGATCAAAAGTTATGGGTACCGGAGTACCAAAGACCATGTCACAGGCCCTACGACCTTGGTTTGTGGGCCCAGGCCCTCCACGAAGCTAAGTTGCCTTGCCCAAGATGTCGTGGGACTCGAGAAAAGAAATGTGATGGATGAAGCATCTTGGCATGGCTGAACGGGGCAAAAAAAATGAAAAGAAGAGTGCATCACGAGGACTTCCCAAGTGGTGACCCATCCTAGTACTACTCTCGTCCAAACACGTTTAACTTCAGAGTTCTGATGGGAACCGGTGCATTAGTGCTGGTATGATCGCACCCTTCATGTTGAGGGTGCAAAGCCCTTATGTGTTGACGGTTCACAGTCCCAGCCCAGAGAGACGGCCCATTCAAAAGTCCCAATGAGCTTATCGACAACCCATCTGCCTCAACAATGCAGCATCCTCGCAAGATGTGATATCGACGCAAATTAGGGCCCTCTAGTGTCCTGCAAGTTAGGTTGTCGGCATTTTCTCGACTCACGATGAACGACCCGGGAAGAAAAAAAACGTAAAAAGAAGTAAAGTGGCCCATAACTGATGAAAATGTTCATTTTTGGGCTTCGAAAATAGGCGCAGCCAAGCAAGCTTGCTGTCCCCGTAGTAGAGATCCAGAAGAGTTTTTCAACAGTATACTATGGGCCGCATAACTCCTTACGGATCAAAAGTTATGGGCATTTGAGCGACGGGGACCAAGTCACAGGCTCCACGACCTCGTTTGCATTCGCAGCCCCTCCGTGAAGTGAAGTTGCCTTGCCCAAGATGACGTGGGACTCGAGAAAAGAAATGTGACAGATGAAGCATCTTGGCATGGCTGAACGGGCAAAAAAAATGAAAAGAAGGGTGTAACACGAGGATTTCCCATGGGGTCGCCCATCCTAGTACTACTCTCACCCAAGCACGCTTAACTTCGGAGTTCTGATGGGATCCGGTGCATTAGTGCTAGTATGTTCGCACCCGTCAAGTTGAGGGTGCAAAGCCCTTTTGTGTTGACGGTTCACAGTCCCAGCCTAGAGAAACGGCCCATTCAAAAGGCCCAATGGGCTTATCGATAACCCATCTATCTCAACAATGCAGCATCCTCGCAGGACGTAAGATCAACGCGTAGCAGGGCCTTCTAATATCCCGCAAGTTACGTTGTCGGCCTGTTCACGGCTCACGACGAACGACCCGGGATGAAAAACAGCGTAAAAGATAGAAATGTGGCCTGAAACTGATGAAAACATTTGATTTTGGGTTCAAAAAATAGGCGCAGCAAAGCAAGCTTGATGCCTTCATCGTAGAGCTCCTGGAGAGCTTTTCAACGATATACTATGGGCCACATAACTCCTTACAGATCAAAAGTTATGGGCACCGGAGTGACGGAGACAAGGTCACAGGCCCCATGACCTCAGTTTTGGGGACTAGCCCCTCCGCGAAGCGAAGTTGCCTTGCCCAAGATGCCATGGGACTTGTGAAAAGAAATATGATGGATGAAGCATCTTGGCATGGCTGAACGGGGCAAAAAAATGAAAATAAAGGTGCAACACGAGGACTTCCCAGGGGGTCACCCATCCTAGTACTACTATTGGCCAAGCACGCTTAACTTCGGAGTTCTGATGGGATCCAGTGCATTAGTGCTTGTATGATCGCACCCGTTATGTTGAGGGTGCAAAGCCCTTATCTGTTAACGGTTCACAGTCCCAGCCGAGAGAGACGGCCTATTCAAAAGGGCCAATGGGCTTATCGACAACCCATTTCTCAACAACACAGCATCCTCGCAAGACTTGATATTGATGCGTATTAGGGCCCTTTAATGTCCCGCAAGTTAAGTTGTCGGCCTTTTCGCGGCTCACGACGAACGACCCGAGATAAAAAAAAATAGCGTAAAAAGAAGAAAAGTGGCCCTAACTGGTGAAAACGTTTGATTTTGGGTTTTAAAAATAGGCGCAGTCGAGCAAGCTTGCTGCCCCTATCGTAGAGCTCCTGGAGAGCTTTTTAACGGTATAATGTGGGCCACATAACTCCTTACGGATTAAAAGTTATAGGCACCGAAGTGACGAAGACCAGGTCACAAGCCCCACGACCTTGGTTTATGGGCCAAGCCCCTTCGCGAAGCGAAGATAAATTGCCCAAGATGCCGTGGGACTCGAGAAAAGAAATGTGACGGATAAAGAATCTTGTCGTGGTTGAATGGGGCCAAAAATAATGAAAAGAAGGGTGTAACACGAGGACTTCCTAGGGGTCTCGCCCAAGCACGCTTAACTTCGGAGATTTGATGGGATCCGGTGCATTAGTGCTGGTATGATGGCACCCGTCATGTTGAGGGTTCAAAACTCTTATATGTTGACGGTTCACAGTCCCAGCCCAGAGAAACAACCTATTCAAAAGGCCAAATGGGCTTATCGACAACCCATCTGCCTCAACAACGCAACATCCTCGCAAGATGTGATATTGACGCGTAGTAGGGCCCTCTAATGTCCCACAAGTTAAGGTGTCGGCCTTTTCGCGGCTCACAACGGATGACCCGGGATGAAAAAATAGTGTAAAAAGAAGAAAAATGGCTAAAAATGGATGAAAACGTTTGATTTTGGGTTTCAAAAATAGGCACAGTCAAGCAAGCTTTCTATCCCTATCGTAGAGCTCCTGGAGAGCTCTTCAACGGTATACTGTGGGCCGCAGAACTCCTTACGCATCAAAAGTTATGGGCACCGAAGCGACGGAGACTAGGTCACAAGTCCCACGACCTCGGTTTATAGGCCAAGCCTCTCCGCGAAGCGAAGTTTCATTGCCCAAGATGCTGTGGTACTCGAGAAAAGAAATGTGATGGATAAAGCATCTTGTCATGGCTGAATGGGGCAAAAAAAATGAAAAGAAGGGTGCAACACGAGGACTTCCAAGGGGGTCCCTAATCCTAGTACTACTCTCGCCCAAGCACGCTTAACTTCAGAGATTTGATGGGATCCTGCGCATTAGTGCTGGTATGATCACACCCGTCATGTTGAGGGTGCAAAGCCCTTATGTGTTGATGGTTCACAGTCCCAGCCTTAGAAGCAGCCCATTCAAAAGGCTCAATGGGCTTATCGATAACCCATCTGCCTTAACAACGCAACATCCTCGCAAGACGTGATATCAACGTGTAGTAGGGCCTTCTAATGTCCCACAAGTTAGGTTGTCGGCCTTTTCGCATCTCACGACGAATGACCCGAGATGAAAAAATAGCATAAAAAGAAGAAAAGTGGCACGGAATTGATGAAAATGTTCGATTTCAGGTTTTGAAAATAGGCGCACCCGAGCAGGCTCGCTATCCCTATCGTAGAGCTCCCATATATATTTTCAATGGTATATTGTGGGCCACATAACTCTGCACGGATCAAAAGTTATGGGCACCAAAGCGACGGAGGCCAGGTCACAGGCCCCACGACCTCGATTTGCGAGCCCAACCTCTCCGCGAAAGTTAGTTGCCTTGCCCAATATGTCGTGGGACTCGAGAAAAGAAATGTGACGAATAAAGCATCTTGTCATGGCTAAATGGGGCCAAAAAAAAATGAAAAGAAGGATGCAACACGAGGACTTCCAAGGGGGTCACCCATCCTAGTACTACTCTCGCTCAAGCATGCTTAACTTCAGAGATCTGATGGGATCCGGTGCATTAGTGCTGGTATGATCGCACCCGTCATGTTGAGGATGCAAAGCCCTTATGTGTTGACAGTTCACAGTCCCAACCCAGAGAGACGGCCCATTCAAAAGGCCCAATGGGCTTATCAACAACCCATCTGCCTCAACAACACAGCATCCTCGCAAGACGTGATATCAACATGTAGTAGGGCCCTCTAATGTCCCGCAAGTTAGGTTGTTGGCCTTTTCGCGTCCCACGAAGAATGACCCGGGATTAAAAAATAGCAAAAAAAGAAGAAAAGTGGCCCAAAACTGATGAAAACGTTCAATTTTGGGTTTTGAAAATAGGTTCACCCGAGCAGGCTCGCTACCCACGTCGTACAACTCTCGGAGAGCTTTTCAAAGGTATACTGTGGGCCACATAATTCTGCATGTATCAAAAGTTATGGGCACCGGAGCAACGGAGAGCAGGTCACAAGCCCCATGACCTCGGTTTACGGGACCAATCTACCGCGAAACGAAGTTGCCTTGCCCAATATGCCGTAGGACTCGAGAAAAGAAATGTGACGGTTAAAGCATCTTGTCATGGCTGAACGGGGCCAAAAAAAAATATGAAAAGAATGGTGCAACACGAGGACTTCCAAGGGGGTCACCCATCTTAGTACTACCCTCACCCAAGCACACTTAATTTCGGAGATCTGATGGGATCCAGTGCATTAGTGCTGCTATGATCGCATCAGTCATGTTGAAGATGCAAAGCCCTTATGTGTTGATGGTTCACTGTCCCAGCCCAGAGAGACGGCCCATTCATCAGGCCCAATGGGCTTATCGACAATCCATTTGCCTAAACAACACAGCATCCTTGCAAGACGTGATATCGACGCGTAGTAAGGCCCTCTGATGTCCTACACGTTAGTTTTTTGGCCTTTTTGTGGCTCACGACGAACGACCTGGGATGAAAAAATAGCATAAAAAGAAGAAATGTAGCCCGAAATTGATGAAAACGTTTGATTTTGGGTTCTGAAAATAGGCGTAGCCGATCAAGCTTGCTGTCCTCGTCGTAGAGCTCTCGGAAAGCTTTTCAACGGTATATTATGGCCAGCATAATTTCGTACGGATAAAAAGTTATGGGCACCGAAGACCAGGTCACAGGCCCTACGAACTTGGTTTGTGAGCCCAGCCTCTCCGCGAAGTGAAGTTGCCTTGCCCAAGATGCCGTGGTACTCGAGAAAAGAAATGTGACGGATGAAGCATCTTGGCATGGCTGAACGGTGCAAAAAAAATGAAAAGAAAGGTGCAACACGAGGACTTCCCATGGGGTCACCCATCCTAATACTATTCCCGCCCAAGCACGCTTAACTTCGGAGTTTTGATGGGATCCGGTGCATTAGTGCTGGTATGATCGTACCCGTCATGTTGAGGGTGCAAAGCCTTTATGTGTTGACGGATCATAGTCCCAGCCGAGAGAGACGGCCCATTCAAAAGGCCCAATGGGCTTATCGACAACCCATCTGCCTCAACAATGCAACATCCTCACAAGACGTGATATCAACGCTTAGTATTGCCCTCTAATGTCCCACAAGTTAGGTTGTTGGCTTTTTCGTGGCTCACGACGAATGACCCAGGACAAAAAAAAACGTAAAAAGAAGAAATATGGCCTGAAACTGATGAAAACGTTTGATATCGACGCATAGTAGGGCCTTCAAATGTCCCGCAAGTTAGGTCGTCGGCCTTTTTGCGACTCACGACGAACGACCCGGGATGAAATTAGAAACAAACCTTAATCGCATTCAACCTTAAAATTATATTGTAATTTTACTTGAACTGTTGAATGCTTGGAATTGTGTAAATTAGAAGTTGTGTGGGCTGTTTTGGTTGATTAAGGTTGCTTAAATTGGTTGATGCATGGCTTAGGTTTATTACATGACGAATTGTTGCTTAATCGCATGTGTAAACACAAAATTGAGGCCTAATGGTTAAATGAGTTCAATTGAGTGGTTAGTGGGCTGCCCAATAATCGCTAAGTATGCTTGAAATGGTTTAAGTGTTTCTTGTGATCCTTAGCAAACAAAACCAACACCCGAGCACGGCCTTGTAAACCCTAATCGCCACATAGTCTCCCAAGACATAAACCACTTTTGTGTGATTTCTAATTGATGTTAAGGAATGTTAATAGGTTTCCCGGAATTGTCTTTATAGCTCTAAGTATGATTCTCAATGATTGCATGTTGATAAGTAAACAATTCTTGCACCCGGTCTTGTGTAAGTGTTGTAGCATGCTTGTATGATCTTAACACTTGATATGTGAACCCCAAAATGAGTTATATAACTTGTTTTATATGTGTTACTTGGCTGCCTATTAAATGTTCATATACTTCTAAGCATTTTACCATGTGAATTTACTTGTCAAAGCATGCCTCGTATGTTTAGTTGTCAATATGTGATCGTATACTTGCTCGGAGGCAATCTACTTTGTTGACCTCCTAATGAGAATTGTTAAAAGATACTCTATGGCTTACTTTGAATATGATTACTTGGCCTCCCGTGAAAGTTTAATTGCTTTCAAATTGATATATGAAATGATTTTATGTTCTTACAATGCCTTATATGCCAATATGTCAAAATGTGATCATATACTTGCTCGGAGGCAACCTACTTTGTTGACCGCCTAATGTGAAATGTTAAATGGCATAAATGTGTATTGCATATAAGGTTGCAACCTTTCATTGTGGCATGGTATGTAACGCCCCGAACCCAACCCCACACTAATAGTCAGGCTCGGACCCGTCACTCGGACAGAGTCTCCTCTGTATCAAGGACAAAACTGTTACCTGTAAATGTTCATTCAAGACAACTGAACTAAAAGCAACAACTTATCAACAATAACTCCCAAGCCAAAACACAATCACAAGGCCATCCGAGCCTTGGAGCAACAATATTCTACTAAGCACACAAGCATGCGAGATAAGTTGGTTTTAGTCATAAGTAATTAAATACAATAAAATTCTAAGTTCCATATGAAGATTTACAAACACTCCAAGCATGCAAGGGAAAATTAAAGTCTAGAATTCATTATTACAATCCAACAACTTTCTTTAACATCCTAGTACACATCTACTAGACATATATATACAAGACTCCAAAGTCTCAAAATTCATTAATAACAAGAACTCCACGCAAGAAGCACATAAAATCCACCTCAGCACACAAGATCACTGATTCTGATCTACTTGAACTTCTTCTTCTTCTCCTACTTCTAACAGCTGGGGATTCACCTCAGCTTCTCCTGAACATTTCAAATGAGGAGTGAGCAACAAAGTTGCCCAGCGAGGGAGGTGATGCAGCATGTAAACGTGCAATATGATATGCAACACGAGTAAACATATATATACAAGACACATAAACTAACAAGACAATAAGTCAAACTATTAATCACTTTAAAAAGGATACGGTTCCATTTCCAAGACTTCATCCACGAGCCACGATCCACGAGTATCACGAATATGCCGGCAAACCCCAAACACCACAATTGGGATACTCCGGATGTATCCCGATCCTACGACCCTTTCTCCCGAGGTAGGTCCATGCCCAGCAGGTGAACCACGCCTCTGGGGTAGTGGAGTATGCCTCAGCGAGAAGGGAATAGGCACCATGGTAGTCGAGGGAGCACGGCAAGCCCGATGCCGCCCGTGTTTCTCGACGCTACCATGTCCGATAAAGGTTGCGCAACCCAAAACAAGTCACAAGCAATCAATAATATCACATAACACGTAAGAGGGACGACAAAGTAGGCCGCCCTCACATATATGCACGATAAAAGTTCATATATGCACGATATTAACTAATAGATGCCAAAAGAAACAAATCAACACAATTAATTCCAATAATCTACTCAAATAACTTAAAAAGATCCTAAATATTTAGTGCAAAGCATTACTAACACACAACAAGTTCCAATTGCAACTAAAAAGGCTAAAAACTACTTTTCCCCTTTCTTTAACCGAGCTTTCTTTCTCCTAAGCATAGTTCGAGATTCCCAATCATACCCTAGTCTTTCTATATTCCTAATTAAGCTCAAAGGTACCCCTTAAAGTCACTAAAACTCATTTTTGAAGCAAAAGTTCGGGGAGGCCCCGAACGGGTTTGAACTATAGCCATACTAACCGAACCCTAATTTCGCGAAACGAAAGCACCAAAGGTGCTTCCTTAGCTCAAGGATACCCAAATCGATGCCCAAATTTGCCCGGATTGCCTAACGTGCAAAACCCCCTTTTTAAAGTAAGCTATTTATGCACTAAAGTTCAAATTCAGGTGATTCAACCTAACGTGGCTTTTCAATTACCTTCCCTAGAGTCTAGAGCACCTAATTGAGGCATCAATTCAAGCCAATTAGCAAATTTTCTCAAAACCCTAGTTTTTGGCACTATTCATCACCTCTTTGATCAATCTCAACATTCAACCATTAAATTTGTTATCACACCACAAAAGTTAGCTCTAGAGACTTTAAATAACTCATAGGAAGCATTCATAACAAGTTTTATAGCTAATATCAACAAATCAATAAAATTCAATATGTGCACATAAACTTTAAAAATAAATAAATGCATCTCCCTCACTATTTTGAAGATGAAGAAGCTTGTTGAAGTCTCTATGTTGCTCAAAACCCCTTCCACGATCAATCTAGAAGCTCAAAATGCATGGATGTTGAAGCAAAAATCTCCCTTTTTCTCCTAAAGCTGGTCGGCCAAAATGAGAGGACATAGGTGGTATTTTTGCAATTGTTTTTATGAGTAATATGTTATGTGGCTTTTAATTGATGAGTTAGTTGTTTTATGTGATGTATATAATTAATATTCTAAGCTAATTAATCTCAAAAACTTAATCAAACTAGGCCAAAATGCAATTTCAATTATTTTTAGTTGCAAATGTTACTATTCTTACGTAACACTATTCAAAGCTCACGGAAAATATTTTTCAAACGCATACTCCTAAGCTCGAAAGTTCAAAACGAAAATTTCTTGGTTCCTTTTAAATGTCGAGTGACCTAGGAAAAATTTAAAATCAAACTTTCGAAACAGTCGAAAATATTATGAATAGTAACCTACAACAAAAACAATTAAACAAGAAAAATGATGCACGTAGAAATGCGCACATAAGTATGCAACGATTATAATAATTTTAGGGTGAAATTCTCGGGTGTCACACCCTCTCCCCCTTAAACTAATTGCGTCCTCGCAATTCTTACATGATTCGGAAAAAAGCTCCGGATACTTCTCTCTGATCTGATCTTCTCGCTCCCAAGTGGCATCCTCAACCCCATGATGATCCCAGAGAACTTTTACCATAGGAATATTTCTAGTCCTAAGTTCCTGAATCTTTCGGTCAACCACTCGAAGAGGTTTCTCAACATAAGCTAAGGACTCATCAATTTCCAACGGCTCCGGCTCAATGATATGCGACGGATCAGGATTATACTTTCTTAACAGTGACACATGAAAAACATCATGAATCCGACCCAAACTCGGAGGTAAGGCCAATCTGTAAGCTAAATCCCCAACTTTCTTAGTGATCTCAAATGGTCCCACGTATCTAGGACTAAGTTTACCTCCTTTGCCGTGCCGAATCAAACCTTTTCGCGGAGAGACTTTCAAGAAAACATGATCACCCTTAGAAAATACTAAGTCCCGTCGACGTCCATCGGCATAATTTTTCTGTCGACTCTGAGCTGTAAGCATCCTCTTCTTTATAAGTCTTACATTATCCACCATTTTAATCATCTCCGGAAGAATAGCGGGATCAACTGATTTCATCTCACCTACCTCATCCCAATACAACGGAGACCGACATTTTCGCCCATAAAGTGCCTCGTAGGGTGCCATGCCAATAGTGGCCTGATAACTGTTATTGTAAGCAAACTCTGCTAGAGGCAGATATTTCTCCCAATTCTTGCCAAAATCCAGAACACAGGCTCTCAACATATCCTCCAATATCTTGATAGTCCTCTCCGACTGACCATCCGTCTACGGGTGATAAGCAGTACTAAAACTCAAATTAGTCCCCAAAGCCTTTTGTAGTTTCTGCCAGAACTGTGATGTAAACCTGGGATCCCTGTCTGACACTATCTGGGATGGAACTCCATGCAGTCTCACAATATTTTCAACATAAAGCTCGGCCAATTTATCGAGAGAATCTGTTTTCTTTGTAGCAATAAAATGTGAACTCTTCGTCAACCTGTCTACTACAACCCACACCGAATCATTACCTCGTGGTGACCTCGGTAAATCCGACACAAGATCCATAGTAACCTGATCCCATTTCCAGACCGGAATCTCCAACGGCTGCAACAATCCTGCTGGCCTCTGATGCTCTGCCTTAACTTTCTGACAAGTCAAACATTTAGCTACATACTCAGCTATCTCTCTCTTCATGTTGTTCCACCAGAAATTATGTTTCAAATCTCTATACATTTTTGTGCTTCCAGGATGAATTATGTATTTAGAAGCATGAGCCTTAGCAAGAATCTCTTCTTTCACAATCGAATTACTAGGAATGCAAATTCTGTTCCTGTACCTGAGAAGCCCATCATCATGCATCTTAAAGTCGGACTCTCCCCCTTTTGACTTCTCTAAAAGCTTCAATAGTTGAGAATCTGATTGTTGCACTTCTCTGATTCTAGATAGCAATAAAGATTTGATTTGTAAACTAGCAAATTGAATACCTAATCTAGAAGCTTTCGGTTTCCATAAACACAGTTCTTCCACAATCTCCCAATCCTTGATTATCAAACTAGACACAGAAGCTTTCCGGCTCAGTGCATCTGCAACAGTATTAGCTTTTCCCGGCAAATAGCTAATGGTACAGTTATAATCGTTTAACAATTCTAGCCAACGCCTTTGCCTCATATTCAAATCTTTTTGAGAAAACAAATATTTCAAACTTTTATGATCAGTAAATATTTCAAATTTGTTGCCCCACAAATAATGCCGCCATTTCTTCAAAGCAAAGACAACAGCTGCAAGCTCCAAATCATGTGTAGGATAATTGAGTTCATATGGTTTCAATTTCCTAGAGGCATATGCTATGACTTTACCATTTTGCATCAAAACACAACCTAACCCTTCTTTCGAAGCGTCACTATAAATCACCAAGTTCTCAGTTCCCTCAGGCAAGGCAAGGATAGGTGCAGTGGTAAGTCGCATTTTCAACTCCTGGAAACTAGCTTCACATTTATCATCCCAATTAAACACAGTTTTCTTCTGAGTTAAAGTAGTCAAAGGCCCTGCAATCTTTGAAAAATCTTTAACAAATCGCCTATAATAGCCCGCTAATCCCAAGAAACTACGGACTTCCGTGACAGTTTCAGGTCTCTTCCACGACATAACTACATCAATTTTAGCAGGATCAACAGATATTCCCTCCTGGGAAATGATATGACCTAAAAAGGCAACCTGTTTCAACCAGAATTCGCATTTGCTAAATTTGGCAAACAACTTGTGTTCTTGCAGGGTTTTAAGTACAATCCTTAAATGCTCTTCATGCTCTGACTCAGATTATGAGTATACTAATATGTCATCAATAAAAATCACCACAAATTGATCAAGATAGGGTCGAAATACCCTCTGCATCAAATCCATAAAAGCGACTGGAGCATTTGTCAACCCGAATGGTAACACAACAAACTCATAATGGCCGTACCTAGTTCTAAATGCAGTCTTAGGTACATCCTCTTTCCTGATCCTCAACTGATAATAACCCTGCCTCAAATCAAATTTTGAAAACACAACAGAACCCTGTAGCTGGTCAAACAACTCCTCAATTAAAGGCAAAGGATATTTGTTTTTCACCGTTACTTGATTCAGACCCCGATAATCTATACACAAACGCAGAGTACCATCTTTCTTTTTCACAAATAACACGGGAGCACCCCACGGTGACGAACTAGGCTGAATAAAACCTTTCTCAAGCAAACCCTGAAGCTGAATTTTTAACTCTTGTAACTCAGGGGGAGACATTCTATACGGGGTTCTCGAGATAGGACTAGTTCCCGGCAACAGGTCAATCACAAATTCAATCTCCCTATCAGGTGGTAACCCAGACAACTCTTCAGGGAAAACCCCCGGAAACTCTTTTATAACAGGGACTTCATTCAATTTCAATTTATCTCCAGGCTGATGAATTAAATAAGCTAAGTATGCATCATAGCCTTTACTCAACATTTTAGTAGCTTTAATGGATGATATAATACGAGTCCCAGTAGACTTTCGACTCCCAGTTACTTTAATAACAGGTTGGTTAAGTACTTCTAAAGTCAAAACTTTCCTCCTACAGTCCAAACATGCATAATATCGCCCCAACCAATCCATCCCCAAGATAACCTCAAAGTCTCGAAATGGCATGATGATCAAATCAATAGGATACATGCAACCCTCAATGCAAATATTACAATCCTTACATATAGACTCCGTAACAAATTTAGTTCCCATAGGATTACCTACTTCAATCACATACGGCAGTTTATCAACTTTTAATGTAGCAGACTGTGCACATGCAGGTGTAATGAATGAATGTGTAGCCCCGGTGTCAATCAAAACTACTACCGGCTGACTATTAATAAGAAAAGTACCTTCCGCTACCACTGTCGTCTCTGGAAGCTCCTCCTGGTCAAGTGCAAATACCCGTGCCTGACCTCGCGGTACGGTAGCTGCTCCTAAAGCTCTAGTCTGGGCACCCTGGCCTGAAGTCTGACCCTGACCACCTCTAAACTTGGGACAATCTCTAACTCTGTGCTGATCACTGCCACAACCTATGCAACGACCCAGTTTCCTCCAACACTCAGCCTCTGTGTGACCCTTACGGTTGCAATGAGTACACTGGAGATTCTTCCTAGCAGCAGTTCCTCCTGTAAGGGCCCTATAAGTAGATGTGGCAAAACTACCCTGCTGAGATCTAGCAGTCACTGGTCGGGTCTGTGACTGTCCCTGTGGCTGGCTCTGAGCTGGTCTCGGCTATGATTGTACCTGAACTGGTCCTGGATAGCTCTGAGTCTGTCTAGGCTGCTGAGTCTGAACAGGCTGCTGATACTGCCTCTGATAACCCTGACTCTAAGACTGAAACTGACATTTGCTCGACTGACTAGACTGAGCTAACACATCTGCCTTACATTTCTCATATCTCGATGCGGCCCGAACTACTGCAGCATAGCTCGGATAATCTTGCGATGACAAGTTAAGCATGATGTCACTCCTCAACCCTGTAATAAATCTCTGAATTTTCACATCCTCCGGCTGAACTAAAGCTGGCACATATTGAGATAGTCTCGTAAAGGTAGCCTCATACTGGTCTACAGTCATGTTCCCCTGTTTCAAAGCTATAAACTCATCCTGATGCCTCTCACGGGCTACAACCGATACATATTTATCTCGAAACTCACGAACAAAATCAGCCCATACATGCTGAACCCTCTCAGCATCCAATTTTTCTTTAATAGTGCGCCACCAAGCCTCGGCATCACCCTCCATTAAAAATGCAGCACAATTGATCTTTCTTTCATCGTCACACTCAAGTATTGCAGCAACTTTCTCGAATTTGCTCAGCCACAACTCTGCTTTCATATCATCAGGCTCACCATAAAAACTATAGGCTCCGTGATGCAGGAATTTATCAAATAAGTTACCTCCCGCAGTACCACTGCCCTCTGCTCTGGCAGTCTGATTACCTCTGCCGGCACCTGCTGTACCCTGCTGAACCACAAACTGTGCTATGGTATTCATTGCAGTAGCCATAGTAGCTAAAATCAGGGCAGTGCTCGGCTCCTGACCCTGCTGTACATTCCCGGCTGCCCTAGCATCCTGCCCTGGAACATTCTGCCTAGGAGCCTCCTCCGGCTCACCCCGTGGTCTACCCCGTCTCCTCATCACAATGCTAGAAGAACATCATATTATAATAGGCAAATAAACTACGCAAGATAATTTACACATTGTTTTCAAACATTTTACTCACATAAGAACACATAAAACTCTTAACAACATCCAATACTAACTTTTCATATTCTTATCATATTAGGTTTTATCATTCCTTTTCATGCTAGCATGTCTTATATCTAAGTACTTAAACAACTAAACACTTACATATTCACATAATTCACTTCCACATATAGACCTCTACCCACATGCCAAGGAATTTAACCCGGCTTCAAGCATTTTAGTAGCTCTGATACCACTTAAGGTGTAACGCCCCGAACCCAACCCCACACTAATAGTCAGGCTCGGACCCGTCACTCGGACAGAGTCTCCTCTGTATCAAGGACAAAACTGTTACCTGTAAACGTTCATTCAAGACAACTGAACTAAAAGCAACAACTTATCAACAATAACTCCCAAGCCAAAACACAATCACAAGGCCATCCGAGCCTTGGAGCAACAATATTCTACTAAGCACACAAGCATGCGAGATAAGTTGGTTTTAGTCATAAGTAATTAAATACAATAAAATTCTAAGTTCCATATGAAGATTTACAAACACTCCAAGCATGCAAGGGAAAATTAAAGTCTAGAATTCATTATTACAATCCAACAACTTTCTTTAACATCCTAGTACACATCTACTAGACATATATATACAAGACTCCAAAGTCTCAAAATTCATTAATAACAAGAACTCCACGCAAGAAGCACATAAAATCCACCTCAGCACACAAGATCACTAATTCTGATCTACTTGAACTTCTTCTTCTTCTCCTACTTCTAACAGCTGGGGATTCACCTCAGCTTCTCCTGAAACATTTCAAATGAGGAGTGAGCAACAAAGTTGCCCAGCGAGGGAGGTGATGCAGCATGTAAACGTGCAATATGATATGCAACACGAGTAAACATATATATACAAGACACATAAACTAACAAGACAATAAGTCAAACTATTAATCACTTTAAAAAGGATACGGTTCCATTTCCAAGACTTCATCCACGAGCCACGATCCACGAGTATCACGAATATGCCGGCAAACCCCAAACACCACAATTGGGATACTCCGGATGTATCCCGATCCTACGACCCTTTCTCCCGAGGTAGGTCCATGCCCAGCAGGTGAACCACGCCTCTGGGGTAGTGGAGTATGCCTCAACGAGAAGGGAATAGGCACAATGGTAGTCGATGGAGCACGGCAAGCCCGATGCCGCCCGTGTTTCTCGACGCTACCATGTCCGATAAAGGTTGCGCAACCCAAAACAAGTCACAAGCAATCAATAATATCACATAACACGTAAGAGGGACGACAAAGTAGGCCGCCCTCACATATATGCACGATAAAAGTTCATATATGCACGATATTAACTAATAGATGCCAAAAGAAACAAATCAACACAATTAATTCCAATAATCTACTCAAATAACTTAAATAGATCCTAAATATTTAGTGCAAAGCATTACTAACACACAACAAGTTCCAATTGCAACTAAAAAGGCTAAAAACTACTTTTCCCCTTTCTTTAACCGAGCTTTCTTTCTCCTAAGGATAGTTCGAGATTCCCAATCATACCCTAGTCTTTCTATATTCCTAATTAAGCTCAAAGGTACCCCTTAAAGTCACTAAAACTCATTTTTGAAGCAAAAGTTCGGGGAGGCCCCGAACGGGTTTGAACTATAGCCATACTAACCGAACCCCAATTTCGCGAAACGAAAGCACCAAAGGTGCTTCCTTAGCTCAAGGATACCCAAATCGATGCCCAAATTTGCCCGGATTGCCTAACGTGCAAAACCCCCTTTTTAAAGTAAGCTATTTATGCACTAAAGTTCAAATTCGGGTGATTCAACCTAATGTGGCTTTTCAATTACCTTCCCTAGAGTCTAGAGCACCTAATTGAGGCATCAATTCAAGCCAATTAGCAATTTTTTTCAAAACCCTAGTTTTTGGCACTATTCATCACCTCTTTGATCAATCTCAACATTCAACCATTAAATTTGTTATCACACCACAAAAGTTAGCTCTAGAGACTTTAAATAACTCATAGGAAGCATTCATAACAAGTTTTATAGCTAATATCAACAAATCAATAAAATTCAATATGTGCACATGAACTTTAAAAACAAATAAATGCATCTCCCTCACTATTTTGAAGATGAAGAAGCTTGTTGAAGTCTCTATGTTGCTCAAAACCCCTTCCACGATCAATCTAGAAGCTCAAAATGCATGGATGTTGAAGCAAAAATCTCCCTTTTTCTCCTAAAGCTGGTCGGCCAAAATGAGAGGACATAGGTGGTATTTTTGCAATTGTTTTTATGAGTAATATGTTATGTGGCTTTTAATTGATGAGTTAGTTGTTTTATGTGATGTATATAATTAATATTCTAAGCTAATTAATCTCAAAAACTTAATCAAACTAGGCCAAAATGCAATTTCAATTATTTTTAGTTGCAAATGTTACTATTCTTACGTAACACTATTCAAAGCTCACGGAAAATATTTTTCAAACGCATACTCCTAAGCTCGAAAGTTCAAAACAAAAATTTATTGGTTCCTTTTAAATGTCGAGTGACCTAGGAAAAATTTAAAATCAAACTTTCGAAACAGTCGAAAATATTATGAATAGTAACCTACAACAAAAACAATTAAACAAGAAAAATGATGCACGTAGAAATGCGCACATAAGTATGCAACGATTATAATAATTTTAGGGTGAAATTCTCGGGTGTCACATGGTAGCATTTCACGAATGCCGGGCGGCATAGGGCTTGCCGGTGCTCCCGTGACTACCATGGTCCAATTCCCTCTTTCGATTGGCATTCCACCCTCGGAGAGTTGGGTCATAGGATTTGGGGTACAATCCGGAGTACACCCGTTGGAGTGATAAGTGGATGATCGATGCCGGCTACAACAATGGTTATTGAAAATGATCTTGAGAATAAATGCTCACCGATTGATCTTGAGAGCGAAAGCTCACCGTATCATTTTCACTATGTGTTTAAGTACTCTCACTTGGTTCCTAAAGGACCTCGGGGAGGAAAGATGGGTAAATGTGTTCATTTATATTTATGTTATGTTATGAACTTACTTATTTCATATAACATGTTTTCAAAAGGTTTTTCATAAGATTAACCGAAAAAGAGTTTCAAAACGTTATCTCTCATTCCCCATCGCTGAGTTCATAATGACTCACCCTCTTTTATCATCACATGTGAAGAAGATTTGGAACAGGTACCCGAGGAGAATGTGCTTGTCGATGATTCCTTGGAGTGATTACATGCTTTATGTGCCTTGCTTGATTGTGGCTGTTTTGTGAACATTATGTTTGCTTTCAAGACTACTTATGTTGTTGTTGTTGTTGTAAATGACCCCCGTTGTAATTTGGGGTCTAATTTTGGCTTGTACTAACTATATCCGGATTAACACTCTACCTTGTGGTTTTCTATTACTATTTTGATTTAGTAACTATCATAGGCAATTTGAAGCACTAGGTAAAGGATCAAATAAGATGAATCTACCTAATCTTAACTAGGTACTCGTTCATAGGCTAAAGGATAACAGGTGCTTGTGTAACAGAAACTGATGAATAAACGGGACATAGTTATCATGTTAGGCTTATTAAACAAATGAGACCTTCGAGACAATTAATAGGCATATCGGTTTATGACAAAATAGGAATCGTAGTTGGACACAGGTTAATGATTGGAAGTTTTGAGGCATTTAGAAAATAGGTCAAACTAAAGAGCCCAGTTATAGCTGCTATGCTGCCAGTTTTTTGAAAAAATCTTTTGGAGTTCTAGGCCAACGTTAAGTGTTAAATCATAACAAATGATTAAGTAGGTGAAATAGCATAAATGAATTAGGTCATACCCTAGTCTAGCCTCCATAGGTCAGGTTGGGGCGTGATACCTTATTAAATGATATCAGAGCTTAGTTTACTAACTAGGCATTAGTCGGGTTCAACTCTCGGACCATGGGTAGAAGCCCTAAGGTAATTATGATGTCTTGTTTATATGTGTTAATGTGCTTTAATTGCTTTGTGCATTGAATATCATGTGCCTTTGTGGACCATATGTATTCTGTGTCATGCACACCGACACGTTAGTGTCCTTAATAATGCATACATGCTTTTACACTCATTCCTTGATACATGTGCTTGTTATATAACCTTGACTGACTGTTTATACACATAGATTGTTAGGATTAGAACTTTCAGGGAAGTGAATTTATACAGGAAGAACGAAAAGGCTCGATTAGAGATTTCTTGCATCTTCACAGGTTTTCGATGGATCGTATGTATTATTGGATATGCATATATATAGTGCGTAGCACATGTATAATTGTTGAGGTAAAGTTATCTCCTTATCTTTGAAATACCCATACTTGTGATTAAGTAGAATAGCATTTAGTTGAAGGGCATGTTGGTCATTTGGGCCTTTTATCTTCCATTATATACATACATACACATACAAACACCGCATACACACACAAAAATTAGACACACACTCACATACACTAAAAAATGCCTAACATACACAAACACACATTCAAGCTTCAAGAAGGCAAATCAAGAGGAGAAATTGAAGATCCAAGTTGTTTTCTTCAAGATCTTGCCTCTATCTACCTTGCTCAAGCTTTTTCTTGCATCTTCCTTGTATTTTGAAGTGAGGGTTTTTATAACTCAACTATTTTTCCATTCAAGCATGTTATAATCTTGCTATTATGTGTTAGCTAGATTTGTTTTTGATGAACTTATGCTTGTGAAGTGTATTAGTTGAGTTTATGCAATATTTGTTCTTAGTTAATTGTGGTAGCTTATTGTGAATTTAGGTTGATGAATTAGAGTTAAGATGATGTGTTGAAGCCTAAAAGAGTGAAAAATGGATAGATTATAGGCTATACAACTTACAAAGTTGCACAAAGAAGATTTATGTAGAAGTTCTAAAACTGGACAGAAACAAGTTACTGTATTTCGGAGCCTTTTTGTCATAGCAAACGAACATGAAACTTAATGAAATTTACATAACAGCTAGATTAGGTAGTTTAGAACAAATGTTGATTTCTAGGGTTAAGGCTAGTTCTAACGTGTTAGGCCTCCAATTTAGCTATTTCTGAAATGTGTCTGGGAAAATCGCTGGTGTAGGGCAGTTAAGCGCAGTCGTACGAAAATTGTTGTATCTTGAGGAATTTAGATCGGAATTGAGTTCCGTTTGGTTCTAAGATTATATACACTCGAAGGGCTACGATTACATGTAAAAAATAAAATAAAAAATTTTGCAGGTTAATAGAATGGGTAATGAATTTGATAAAGTTAGGGTTCTATTTGAAGATTTGGAAATGGACATGTTTTCGTGGGGTTCTACTTGCTAGGTGTTGTATTGCATATCTATCTTGTATATTAAAGTTCATAAGTGAGTAAGAGCATTCCTTCATAGTTTTAGAAGTTTTATAGCTATTTTCATGTTAGACCAAAGATTAGTTAGTAATGTATATATTGAAGGCCAAGTGTTTGATTATTTGCTTGAATGAAGTGAATGAGGATGGAATCATGCTTAGTATGACTTATGAACTAAGAATTGGATAAGAAATTCAAGTAAGTTATCCATATGTTTTTGGACCCTTTATTCTACTTTGGAATTCTTGAGTCATTGATGACTAGTTAGGTTTAGAACTTCTTGTTCAATAATATTTTAGAAGTTTTGATCTCTAGTATGTGATATGCAATAATTGGACAAGTTATAGTTAAATACCTAGTTAGTTAGTTAGATTTTGGTTATTTTAAAGTATTTTGAAGCTATTGTATTTAATGAGCATTGGATTAAGACTAATTGCAAGTATTGGAGTTAGAGAATATATAAGTATGTAGAGCTTTGAAATTAGTTTTATAGTGAAATAATTGGGAAAAAACATGAGTTACGGAATCTGAAAAAATTGGACAGATTTGCATGTCTGCTTTGTAGGACCAATTTGACCTAGCAAATGTTGACGAAATTAGCTAAATTTTGGATATGTTATAGTAGATTCATAGTAGAACAAAAGTGTATTTCTAAGGCTTGGCCAAATTCTAGCTCTAAGTACTAGTTTTTTTATGGTTTCCAAGAGGTATGTGATTAGGCATGAGCTGGACAGTTTTTCCTAGCTGCAGCCACTGTGACTTTTTTCCCCTTCCCCTTTGCCTTGTTTTTATAGTTTATAATTTATAGTTAAGATCAGTAATTTTATTGAGGACTGTTATAGTCATAGCCTTGGTTGTATTGTTAATTAGTGGAATGAAGAGAATCAAAGTTATATATTTGTTTATAATGAAGTTGGGTTATTTTAATGCTTAACTTGCTACACTATTGTTGTTAGTTGATTCTTAATTGGTTGGATAAATGTTTAAATGTATTTGTATAACAAGATCATTTACTTGGAGAAATTGTGAATTGAATCATATGGCTACTAGTTAAAGATTGAGTAAACATGTTTATATTGTTTATTGATTGTATTGCATATGTGAAGCTATGCTTATATAACATATTGGTTAGGTGTTATATAGTGTTCAACTTATATGAATTATCATTGCTATGTGTATGTTAGTTAATATACTATTGCCTTTGAGTAATACTTAGAATATTAAAGAATGTTGCACATGTGATCACTTAGGTTATCTGTTGTTTAAATAATGATTAGAATGCATGTTGAACAATAAAATATATTGTTAGTTATGTGAATTAAAGGGAATCAAATAGAGTTGGATAAATTAATGGCTTTATGAACTAGCTTTAGTTGAGAATAAGGAATCACTTCTTATGCATATAGTTGATTGTATTTGGTAGTGATAATTGAAAGGAATTGATGCTTTTGGAGAAATTGAGGGAATCTTGGCTTAATTCGCATAGGTTTGGCTTCCTAAAAGGTGAGGGAGACTTCATCCTTACATGCATAATAGTTTATTTACTTGTACTTAGATTATGTGCACTTACTGTCTATATATTGTGTGTGAGGGCAACCTACTTTGTTGTCCCTCAATGTAATATCCCACATCGGTTGGTTACAAGCTGGGATCATTGAATATATAGAGTTATCTTGTTTATTCGTGTAGGCGCCTTCCAGTGCAGTGTGCCTTTCCAATTGGATACGCTTAGCTAGTTGGAGGGACAAAATCGTGAGGGCACGCTCGTACGTTAAGTGCGGGCTGTAACCAAAGCGGATAATACCTGCATGATGTGATGTGCCCGTGTGCCTCTGCCGTTTGGGGTATTCGCTTAGCGGGGCGTTACACTCAATCATGTGTTTATTGATTTATTCTATTGTTATCATTTTGAGTGCATTGCATCATGGTTGCGCAACCATTTGGGCATGGTAGTGTCGTGGAAACCGGGCGGCATTGGGCTTACCGGTCTACCTCGGCTACTATGGTTGCCTAGTCCCTCTCTCGCTTGGGATGCCACCCAGGGAAAGTTAGGTCGTAGGATTTCAGGGTACATCCGGAGTACACCCATTTTGGAGTTATAAGGGGATGTCGGCTTATCGATATCAGTGTCATTATCACATCGGGATTTCAGTTCATGGCTTGTGATTTGTGACTGAAGAACAAAGTGTATCGTATCCTTTTTAATGTGTGGTAACTTGTTGTTTCAATTGTTCTTTAGTTGTAAGATGCTTTATTTGTATTAACTGCTGCATTGCACGTCCCCAGTAGACCTTATCCCTCACTGGGCAATTGTGATTGCTCATACCTCGCTAAACATGTTTCAGGTGACACAGTTGGAGGAGTTGCTTTGGTTGTTTTGTGCTATTGCTTGAAATTGGAGTGTTTACCTGCTAAATTGTGGAAGATTTTATTTGTATTATGTCTTGTTCTATTTTGTGCCTATAGGTTGTATATATTTGGAGTTGTTGAAGAACTGTAATAGCTTGGTTAATGTATGGCTTGAATGGTAGTGGATTGTAATAGTTTATCCTTACTTTATGTTATATTGCTTGCTTGGGTGTTAATGAAAGTTAATAGTCGTTTGACTTTAGTTTATAAGAAGGTCTAATGATTAAAATAGAATGGTATGATAAGCGGATTAAAAAGATAAGGTTTCGATGATTGTTAAATGCATGCTTGTGGGTTTTTTGTCTTACTCAAGGCTCCGTCGGCCTTGAAGATGGGAATGTTAGGGAGATGAAGTTAGTGAATGTTATGGATGTTGGATTTTGTGTGGTTTGTGGCTTCGTTGTTTGTTTACAGGTTTTGATTTGTCCTATAACAGGGGAGACTCCGTTCGTTTTTCCTAAAATTTTATGACTGGGTTGGAATTGGGTTGAGAATAGCATGGTTATTAGAGCCTTCTGTTTCGTGAGGGATCGAGGCGTTACACTTGGTACCTTATGGAACGATATTTGACTAATTATATGTTTCTTGTGCTTTATTACAAGTCCAGGGTATATTTTGAATCAATTTTACAAGTCACAAATTCATGTGACATTAAACATTTCAAGAAGAATAATACTCTTCCAATTTATACTTATAGTAAAATCTATATTAAGAAAATTCTTTCTCCAAATGAATGGGGAATCAGTACCTTAAATGAAAGGCAATTTATTCTTGATAAAAATACTTATCATTTCAATTATTGGGATTATGTGGAAGTATTTTCCAAAGTTTTCATATATGAAAACCCTCAGCATAAACATTCTTGGTTTATTAAATTCAATCCCGAAATATTTCAAAATCACAGGTTTCCTACATGGATTCACCAATGGTGGAAAAGTTTTGGACCCCCGGTCAAAATTCTCCCTGATCCTTATAAAGGACTTTTTACTGAATGGTTGGCAATTTGTCCCCATATTGAAAATGATCTTGATCTTTATATTGAAGGATCAAGCTCTTTATTCTTCTTTATGGAATTTGGTCTCCCATGGATACGAAAATGGATCCCTATCACGGAGAAAAACAAAGAAAAAATGTTTTGTTTAAAAAGAAAATTTCTTTCAAAATTTTGGCAAAAACTCTTGAAAATTGATCCAGAAACAAAGAAACCTTATGGTCAATCAACAATCAATGAAATCACTCAGATGATAGCAATCAATCAGGAACAGATGGAAGAAAATAAAAAGAAGACTCAAGAAAAGGAATCTCATTTTTCCCACATCTTGCATAAAATCCAAATGAGGAAACAAATTAGCAGTCATGAAGAGGTGATGGCCTCTCATATCCTGATGAAGTCAAGGAAGATTTCCTCAGACATTTTAAAAGTGCAGTTGATACTGACTCGACATCAAAAGACACCTCGAAAAGGTCCTCCAATGCCTATGGAGTCTTAGCAGGTGAATCACAAGATCCCAATGAGGATATTCCATCCTCTCAAGATGTGCTGGCAGAAGATTTGTTCGACAGCTTGAAGGATGAATTAATCAAAAAAGCAAAAGAAAAAGGAAAAGCAAAAGCTGTTTGAAGACATCAATTATGCCTTTGGACAATTATGCAAAAAGAAAAGCCAAACTTTGCGAAAAAGCAAATTTTGCTTTTTATTAAAGTTGTCTGCTACCAACAGTCGGTGGAATGTCACTGTTGCTGCTTTTAGGATGATTCCTATTTACTTTTTATAAAGTTTTTGTCTTATAGACATGTGATGTATAGGGACCCCGGATTTCAAAGTTTTCAAATCCGGTCTGAGTTGTTTTAAATTTTGTTTTGAGTTCCGCTCAGTTGTATAAATTCAGGGCTTTAGGACTTCATGAGAGAGAGCTTGAGAGAGAGTAGCTTAAGACTTTTCATTCATATTTTTGTAAACATTTGTACATTTTTACAATCAATCGAAGAAAACTTCTTTCTTCATGTATATTCTCCTTAATTTTTCAGCTATGTTTATTTTATTTTCTTTCTTCATTGCCGCCTAATATGGCAAGCTGATTGCTAAACTGTTTGTAACGACCATGGATTTTTAGACATGTCACTCTATATTATGAGATAGACACAGTTGTGGGTAGAACATTGATGTTGTGGTAAGACGATGCTCAAGGCTGTCACTTTGTCGCCATAGTTGCACCTTGTGTAACGCCCCATTCTCTCACAGAAACAGAAGCTCTATATATCCACTAAACACAACCCGATCCAAAACCCAAGTCAAGAAAAACGGGGGGAAACGGACGGAGTCTCCCCTATTTATAGGACTAATCGATAACCTGCGAACAACATAATACAAAGACAAAGACAAAGACATAATCCAACATTCTCCTATAACTCCAACTTCAACCAACCAGCTATGCCCCGTCTCAAGGCCTTCCGGCCTTAGATAAAACAACAAGATAAGCACACAAACATGCGTGAGATTCAACCATAGAAATACTATGTTATAAAATCACTTATCATACCACTCTAACCTTGTCTATAAACCATTCTTATAATTAAAGACCATCAGTCACTTGCCTATCACACCTAAGCAAGCATAAAAGACAAATAACAAAAGTACTTTAAGGTATTACAACCATTTTCAATCCTACCAAACATGTTGGCTAGACTTACAACACCTTGCAACATTCAAAAAGGCCAAGAATATATACAAGACCATAGGCCACAAAATAGATTATAAGCAACTAACATCTACTTGGCGCCAGGGCCTACGAAGCATATAAAAGCATCCACAAAACTAGCAGCAAGGTATCACGTAGTCAAGGAGTCTCACGAGTCTTGTCATCAGCAGGCTTAAGGGAAGCCAAACCTGCTTTACCTGAAATTGTTAGCAATGAGGGTGAGCATACCAAACACGTATGCCCAGTGAGGAAGGGGAAATAGGAACAGTATCTCGGGGTTTGTGCAATGCAACAAATACATGTAACATACAATAAATAGATACAAAAATTCAATGAAATACCACACAATAAAAAGCATATTTTGATGACTCTGATTGATCCAATTCTCGTTCCACGATCGATGAACCACGAATAGAAATCTTAAAGAGTAATCTCACTGATAATGATAAGTCGGCATCCTCTTATAACTCCAAATTGGGTGTACTCCGGATGTACCCCGAAATCTTGCGACCCAACTCTCCCTGGGTGGCATCCCAAGCGAGAGAGGGACTGGGCAACCATGGTAGCCGAGGTAGACCGACAAGCCTGATGCCGCCTAGTTTCCCCGATACTACCATGCCCAAATGGTTGCGCAACCACGATGCAATGCACTAAAAATGATAACAATAGAATAAATCAATAAACACATGATTGAGGGACAAAAAAGTAGATTGCCCTCACACACAAGATATAGATAATAAGTGTACGTAATCTATGTACAAGTAAATAAACTATTATGTACATAAGGATGAAGACTCCCTCACCTGGATTAAGCCAAGCATGCAAGAGAATGACTCTGATTTACTTCAACTTTCCCGAATTAGCGCGAATATGTAACCCTAGGGTGTTCATATAAGTTTAACAATTAACTATAACAATTCCAACTCAACTCTTATTTAACTCAACCCTACAACAATAGAAGTTATATTTATAATCACTTATTCACATAAATTTATATTCCACATACAATTTGGCTACAAAGTTCACCTTACCATATCATTAGACAGCATAGAAGACATTAAAAGCATCAAATACCGTCAAGTTAATATTATAAGTTATAAATTCCAATTACTCTTATTTACAACAATCAATAATCATATAACTAGATGAGCTATCCTTATAGACCTACTCACTTAGCATGTAATGTCTATTAGAATTTGATCTCTAACAAAATACAAGTAATATAAACATTAGAACAAGGTCTAAACATTAAATATGAAAATAACTATATGTGCACAAAGGGGTCATCAACACATTTTTCACGAAACTCTGCAAAAAGCTCAAATATACTCTAGAATGCATTCAAATACACAACAAGCAACTACCTGACAATACAAGTGCCAAAACACCCAATTCCCGCGTTTTCCCCTTTTGTTATCATAAGTCATTTAACTACAAACCGAAGGCTAAGGCTCAAGATTCACAAACTAACCATTTGTTCACCAAGACTAATTAGCTTCCAAACGGAATACGAAGTTCAAGATACGCAACCAAGCTATACTACCTTCCTATTGACACTTAATGACACCACTTAGTACCTTGAAATCACACTTTAAATCACAATTACCCGAAAAGTCCGAATTTACCTCTTTATGCATTTACACTACAAGTAACCTAAAGGAAACTCAACCGCGAGTTAGAAAAGCATATCTAGCACCTACATAGCCTAAGAATACCAAATGTGATGGCCAAATTAACCCGGATTTGCATTAACCCCGAAACCCCTTTTTAAAAGTCGCCTATTTCATGTGTTAGCCAATTTTTGAGCAATTCAACTTCATGTGGCTATTAAACTATATTTATTAACATCTAAGACACCTACTAGAAGCAATGAATCAAGCCATATCACACAATTCCATAAAACCCTAGAAAAATGTCACTATTCATGCCATACGATCAACGAACAAATTCAACTGTTTAAACTATGAAACAATAGCATAAATAAGGTCTCTACTACTTATATACAACATACATAAGCATCTTTAAGCATTACATAAGCATTTGATAGAAAATCTATGAATTCAAGAAAAAGCAACATTTTTCAAATGCAAAAATAGGTATGAAATCCCTCACCTATTGCGTGTAGGAGCTCCTAGGAGGCTAGTAAACACCCTAAACCACTTGTACCTAGCTTGGCTTGGCTTGGAATGAGGATTTGTTGAGAAAAAATCTTTCTTCCTCCTCTTATGCTGATTTTCGGCCTTGCTATAGTGTTTTCAGCTTTTGCATTCTTTTTTTTTTTGGCTCTTATTATGTTATATAGATAATAGACTAGGGAAATAATGGGTTGGGTTAGTAAATTGGGTCTAATTAAACATATTTAAGGGTCTAATAAAAGTCCAAAATCTAGCTAATTCACTAGAAGCCCAAATAAAAATTCTAAACGAATGCTCCTAACGCATTTAGCCTAAACACACATTTTTCTCATTCTTAAAATAATTAATATGATTTAGGAAAAATGCTAATTCAAAGAAAATAAGTGGTTGAAAATGTGATGAATAGTAACCACAGAAAGTAACAAGTAATGCACAGTGAAAATGCGCAAATAGTGGATGCAATAGTTAATAAATGTACTGTAGTAATCTTGGGCGTCACATCCTTCCCCCCTTAAACAAATTGTGACCTCGCAATTTCTCATTCTCCAAAAGATCTCGCATCAATTGACACAACTCCAAACGGATCTGCGGCCAAAGAAGTGCACTAACAAGTGTACCAAGAGAATACTAATACTAACATCGTTGAGGAATCTATTGAAAACACCATAAGCTTTACAGAAGGAATCCTGAATAATATAGCCAAATAAAGGCTCTTATGTAAACACCGATTAGAAGTCCGCATGTGAATACCATATGAGAATCCCCTCTAATAGTGCCGAGGAGTATCACTAGAATATCCATATAGAAATTCTAGGAATGAAGTTAAGTAGGGTCCGATAATGATTCCCACATACGAATGCCACCGAGAAATGCCAAGTAGAATATTAAGAAATACCATGAGTGAAGTCCCGAGTAAGAAATCCGAATAAGGAACCATGTTAAGGATGTGGGCGGAATATTTACACATATGTATATATATATGAACTCTTCCAAATATAAGTACCCAACAAGAATTCTATACATGACGCCAAATAAAAGGTCCAAGATATCCATTCGAGATTCCCATATGATACTACTAATGGAAATGCCACTAAAGATCACTGTCAACAAGTAGCTCCCAACAAGAATGCCCAAAATGAATACCCCTCAACAATTTCATCCGTATATAACATTTCTCCAAAGGTCATAGGTTACACATATATATAGATGATACTAGATGCCTTAATCTCATAAATATAATATAATCACATAAGGATATTAATTGCAGTGATATAAAATGATTCATTTTTGCCCTTGTTCTGTGAAGTTCTCCTTACCAATCAGGCTGTTGTGCTGAATCATTATCTGCAACTCTAGGTTGACTACCCTGACCGGAAGTCCATCTCCTGGCATTTTTAAATCTGAGGCATTCCCTAACCCTGTGCTGACTACTATCGTATCTTGTACATCTGCCAGTCCTCCTCCAACAATTGATGACATCATGACACTCACAGAAGCAATAAGTGCATTTTTTAAGCTGACGGGGTCTTTTACCTCTTTGACTCGGTCCTGCCTCACTCTCAACTTTCATCTTCTCAACCCTAGGTGGCATTACCAAAGTCTCACGCTGAATTTGTTGCCTAAATGCTTGTGCCAATCTAGTCAAAGCATTTGCCACCCTCAATAATGCCTGCTCATCTGCTGATGTCTGACTAATTGCCCCCTCTTCTTGTTGACTCTTATCTCGAGAAGATCCATTGTTGGCCATCTTTCTATAGGGGAAGAGATTTCTTACCAGTTTAAAAGGGGTAGTATATGTATGCAATGAAAATCACTTAAGCATCCTTGTTATAGGCAAACATATTAATTGTACCTTCACACATTAAGTAACTAACATTGATACATAGTTGATATACCAACTCATTATGCAACTACTAATTATATCATAAGCAGTTAACATTCATTTTACTTAACATCTAATTTATTCCATATAATTACCTAAGTCAGTGACTCAAGTGTAAGTTTTCCTAATAGAAACTAAGGTAAGTAACATAGATAGTTAAAAAGTATATGTATCACATTTATTCATTGTACACCTTTATAAATACCACTCATACAAGGTCAAGGCACATTAGTACACATGGTCACATAGGTATACATTCTGATCAAACTACACAAGTGCACATAGTCACCTTTTTGTACATTTAACACATTCTTCATATTTCCCGTAGGCAATTCACGTAGAGCCACGTTTCCATTTAAATCACATATATTCACATAGTTATACATTTCACCTAAACTTTCTATTTCACGCAAATATAATTCATAAGAGCACATTTTACTCAAGTAAACACAACCCACATGCAATGACAATCTTTTTCAAAAATCACTTCACATGCACGTACTCGAGGTTCGCTACCCAACAGACCGAGGACCCTGTCCCGGCTGAGAGCATTTAAGCTCTGATACCAACTCTGTAATGCCTCGGCTAAGCAAATACACCAAAGGGTAGAGGCACACCAGCGACGCCACATAAGTTGATATTGTCTGCTCTGGTTACACCCCGCACTTAACGTACGAGCGTGCCCTCCCGGATTTGTTACTCACAGCCCAACTTGGACTGAAAAATGCGTCAACTCGAATATAAGGGAGAATCCTCCACTATATATTCAGTAGTCCCAGCTCGTAACCTTCTGATGTAGGATAGGGTCACCACATCCACCCCCTTCCCATCCCACATCGAAAGGTTACAAGATGGGACTACTGAATATATAGTGGAGGGTTCTCCCTTATATTCGAGTTGATGCATTTTCCAGTCCAAGTTGGGCAGTGAGAAATAAATCCGTGAGGGAACGCTCGTACGTTAAGTGTGCGGTATAACCATAGCGGACAATATCAACTTATGTGGCATCGCTGGTGTGCCTTTGCCCTTTGGGGTATTCACTTAGCTGGGGCATTACATCTTGGTCCTTTGTCATATTTTGTGTGGGCTATTTTGTGTTGACTCAGTTGACCGATTAGGCAGAGTACTCAGTCTAAAAATCCATTAACACTGTATCCCCATGCCTGGGCCTTCTTGTTAAACTTCTTTCTTTAGGTATATTATCCTTAATTTTTCAGCTTTGTTTAGTTTATTTTCTTTATTCATTACCGCCTAATATGGCAGGCTGATTGCTAAACTGTCTGTAACCACCATGGATATCTAGACATGTCACTCAATATTATGAGGTAGACACAGTTGTGGGTAGAACATTGATGTTGTAGTAAGATGATGCTCAAGGCTGTCACTTTGTCACCATAGTCGCACCTTGGCCCTTTGTCATGTTTTGTGTGGGCAGTTTTGCATTGACTCGGTTGACCGATTAGCCAGAGTACTCAGTCTGAAAATCCATTAACACTATATCCTGATGCTTGGGCCTTCTTGTGGTATCAGAGCCATGGATCCTCTTTGAGGTTACTTAGAGTAAACATGGTTGGAAGCAGATAGTTTAGTATTCTGTTATCATGCTTTCTACATTCAGAAAGAAAAATAATATAAAAAATGCAAAGAAGGAAGAATATGATCTTCCCAAACAACTTGATTTGTTAAATAAATAGACCATTCCTCATGTTCAACCTAATACTATTTACTAGTATGGTGTATTTGAGAATCTGGGTCTTAAGCATGTCGTTAAGACTGTTGAACAATCAGTCCTATGGAAGATGATGAGTTAACAATTAAATTATTATCTAATGATGATATATTGCGTCATGATTCTACGCATAATTATTTGCATATAGGACTTATTCAAATTGCTTTTAAGCCTCTTACATTAGGAGGATTAAATGAAAGTTTTATTGCAGTTCTTAGAGATGCTAGGAACTTAGATTGGAGACAATCTTTGATGGGAATAACCCAGTCCAGTCTGGCTTATGGACGAGTTTGTTTTAATGTTCGTCCAAATTTACAACTTTCTTTATCTGATAGGAATATACGCGAAGCTGTTACTTTATATGTTAAAACCAAATGGTATAATTATATGCCTCACTCAAAAACTATGAGTATATGTTATAGAATTTATTACAAGGTTCTTCATACTTTGAACCCTAACTGCAGATTGCAAGATGAAACTGGTAGTACAGTTTTGATTGAGACTAATTTGTCTAGATCCCAGATTACTACTCGTAGAATGATAAAATGGGAAGAAATAGACTTTCCTGAAAATTGGAAACTTGAAAAGGTTACTCCTAGTCAACCTAAAACTCAATCTGATTTATCTAAAGTTGTTTAGACTTCTGAAGGTGATGTCTTCTTAAGATTTAAACAAGAACCTACAATTACTAGGTTTTTTCCATCGAATCATTCTTATATTTCCCCTATTGTAGAGTTTCCTCAATCTTCAAGGGCTTCTACTTCTTATATTCGAGAAGATATTAATAAAGATATAGGCAAATATAAACCTCCGTCATAAGAAAGTGAAATTACACAACCTGAAAAAATTGATGGAATAACAATTTCTAAAAATCAAATTCCTCATGGAATTGTTAGGGAGGAATGACCCCATCTGAAATGAGTTTTCATATATGATGACAACCAAACTCACTTTTAGCCCAGGCAGTTGGGAAAAAACTTATGTTAATAATGAATTTTTGAATACTCACTAGCAACCTTTTAGAGAGTGGATTTCTTCAAATTTTGATACTAGCCACTGGCAAAGTATTAAAAATCAGTATTATGATTTTATGAGAGAAAAACAAAAAATTTATAAATTTATTCCTTGGTTTATAGACCATTATGTTTCTTTAGCTATAAATACAATTGAAAGAGAATGGACTGATGTCCAAGGTCAAAAGGAAAATTTTTTTTCCCTCCTATTAAACCATTAATTATTAGAAAAGACGATTTTTAGATAGAATCGAAAGCTTTTCTTAAGTTATTTGAAGATGGTAATGTCACAGTTATGATAAAGCAGATTAATGTTTTAGCTAAGTAAGGAAATTATATTAACTGTACTTTACAAATTGTAGGAGAACAGTTATTAATTTTAAATAAGAAAATTGATCAAATTCTTGATAAAGTTAAGGCACAGTCTGAATTGCAGACTCCTCATCCACAGATTTCTCATTTAAAGGGAAAAACTATTGAAGGAGAATCTTCTCGCAATTGTAAAAATAGGTTTTCAGCCTGCTCCTAAAATGGAAGGATTTAAACTAGATCCTGAGTCAAAAATTGACAACTTGATTAATAAAAATTTAGTTCATTTACATATTGGATTATTGTCCGATCTAGGATCTGATAGATCTACACAGATTAATTCTGATAGTTCTCAGTTAGAAGATAAACTAATTTCTCAAAATATTGAATCAATAATGAATATTTCAGAGGAAGTTAATAAAATTGAAAAATGATATTCTAGTAAATTTGCTAGTAAACCTAAGAATAATAGGTACTATTATCCACACCCTACTCAAGATATTTTATATGAGGAAGATACTACTAATTTTAGTAAAAATGCTAGTTTTGATCATCGTACCATCTATGAATGGAATATTGATGGAATGATTGACAAACAAATTAAAAGAGTTGTTGAACGCATGCTCATGTATGCTCAAATTTGTAAACAAGTTGGTAATCAAGAACCAGTAATATGTGATGCTATATTATCTGGATTTTCTGGTCAATTAAAAGGCTCGTTTGATAATTGTGTTACAATGGAAATGAGACAAGAAATTGCTCAAGCCACCAGAATGGAAAATGGTGTTGAAGTATCTAATGTTGTTTACACAATATGTGCTACTATTCTTGAACATTTTTGTAATCAATTTACTACTAGTTATTATAGAACTAGGACATTATTACGTAATTTACGTTGTCCTACTCTTATATCTTTTAGATGGTATAAAGATGTCTTTCTCACTGGAGTCTTCGAACTACCTGAAGCCAATGATAATCAATGGAAAGCACAATTTGTTGATGGCTTACATGCATCATTCGCAGAAAAAATAAGGAAAGTATTAATTAAAGATACAAACAATAATATTGTTTACAATATGTACACTTATAGTGAGTTAATAGGTGTATGTGTCAAAGAAGGATTAGATCTTTGCAATCAGATAAAATTAAATTATCAAATAAAGAAACTAGGTCTGACTAATAGACAAACTTTAGGTCAATTCTGTGAATAATTTACTATGGAAATTCCATCTACTAGTAGACTTAATAAGTCTAGAAGACCCAAAAAGCCTAAGGAATATTATACTTCTCCTAAATATAAGCATAAAGCTAAAAAGAGGAAAGAGAGAAAACAAAAAAAAGGGTTATACTCCTAAAGCTAAGCCTATTCCTACATGTTATAGATGTGATAAGAAAGGTCATTATGCTAATAGGTGTCGGCAATTCCGAAAAAAGATCAATGATTTGAATCTTGATGATCACCTTAAAGAACAATTGGCAAAATTATTTGTTGATATAGATAACTTGTCTAGTTCTAGCTCAGATAGCTTGGATATAGAAGAATCTTCTTTTGATGAAGTTAATAACGTTTCTTCTAAGGAGGATTCTCCTCTATGTGCTTGTAAAGTCAATAATCTTGACGATGAATATTATAAGATATTATATCAATTTGATTATTTAAGAGTCAATATGATTACTGCTGATAAGTGGTTAGATGTTTTGAAATTATTAGAAGATATTAAAGATGATTCTTTAAAATCAAAGATTTTGGAACATTATTCCAAAAAAATTTCTATTGAAAAACCCATTGATAAGGTTTTCAGTTCAAAACAGGGTTATAATATTAAAGATGTTATTAGTCAATTAAGTGATAAAAAGGGAAAAAATACACCTATCACTCATCATGAATTAAAACAGGTAGTTAATAAACTTCAAAGTCAGATCAATGATCTTAGACAAGAAAATCAATTAATTAAAGAACAAATTGATATGTTTGTACACCATGAACCTAGTTCATCTAATACTTTACCAGATGCAATGGTCTATTTAAATCTTCTTAATATCTTGAAGGTTATTACTATGCAAAAATGGTTGGTTAGAATTAATTTACTTATTCAACCAAATCACGTGATTAAAAATATGATTGCCTTAATTGACTCTGGTACTGATCTTAATTGTATCCAGGAAGGATTAATTATGACTCAATACTTTGAGAAAACTGCTCATTCCATTTCTTCTACATCATGAGAAAAATTAAGGGTTAAATATAAATTACCTCAAGCATTCATATGCTATGAAAAAGTTTGCATATCTACTAGTTTTCTTTTAATCGAAAACATGACATGTCCTATAATTCTAGGAACTCCTTTTATAAATGAGATTATGCCAATATTAGGTATAGATAATCATGGAATAACAGGAACTTATAATAAAGAACCTGTGATATTTCGTTTTATTACTGAACCTAGATAGATAATTTTAGTTCAGGTAGCTAATCTAATGAAAGCTAAGGAATCACATTTGAATTTCTTAAAACACGAGATGAATATCAATAATATTGATAATATATTGAAAAATGCCTATTTAATTATTCTACCTTTCCGCGACTTTGAAATTATATTGGGGATGGACTGGTTAGGTAGATATTATGCTCAACTCGATTGTAGAAAGAAGATTGTGAAACTAGAAATGCCCGACCAGCCCGTACTTGAAATAGTTAGTAGTAGAAAATCTACGGGAACTCCTATCATATCTTCTATTAAAGCATCAAAAATGTTAAATAAAGGTTGTGAGGCTTACTTTGCTTATTTGATTAATCAACCTGGTGATCAATTGAAACTGAATGATGTACCTATCGTGAGAGAGTTTCCGGGGGTGTTTCCTGAGGAATTACCTGGTTTACCACCTGATAGAGAGATAGAGTTTGTGATCGACTTATTACCAGGGGTTGTGCCTATCTCTAGGACTCCGTACAGAATGGCTCCACCTGAGTTGCAAGAATTGAAAATTCAGTTGCAGGGTTTACTTGAGAAGGAATTCATTCAGCCGAGTTCTTCACCTTGGGGTGCACCAGTCTTATTTGTTAAAAAGAAAGACGAATCTCTTCGGTTATGCATTGATTATCGGGGTCTTAATCAGATAACTATCAAAAACAAATATTCATTGCCTTTGATTGAGGAATTATTTGATCAGCTGCAAGGTGCCAGGGTATTTTCTAAATTCGATCTGAGACAGGGCTATTATCAGTTAAGGATTAAGAAAGATGATGTTCCTAAAACTGCTTTCAGAACTTGTTATGGCCATTATGAGTTTGTTGTCTTACCGTTTGGCCTGACTAATGCTCCCGTTGCATTTATGGATTTGATGCAAAGAGTATTCCGCCCATATCTGGATCAGTTTGTGGTTATTTTCATTGATGATATTCTTGTCTATTCTAAATCTGAGGCAGAACATAAACAACATCTTAGAATTGTGTTGCAGACTCTTCAGGAGCATCGGTTATTTGCAAAGTTTAGCAAATATGAGTTCTGGTTAAGGCAAGTCACTTTTCTGGGCAACATTATTTCCCAGGATGGAATTTCTGTTGATCCAGCAAAGATTGAGGTTGTCATGGCATGGAAACAGCCGGAGATTGTTACAGAAATTCGCAGTTTTCTGGGTTTAGCGGGTTATTACAAAAGTTTGTCAAGGATTTCTCTAAAATTGCTGGACCTTTGACTCAACTCACTCGGAAGAAGACTGTATTTGACTGGAATGAGAAGTGTGAGGCTAGCTTCCAGGAATTAAAGAAGAGATTAACCACAGCTCCTATTCTCGCTCTACCTGAGGGTACCGATAATCTGGTAATCTATAGTGACGCTTCTAAAGAAGGTTTGGGCTGTGTATTGATGCAGAATGGGAGAGTTATTGCTTATGCTTCCAGAAAACTGAAACCTTACGAACTTAATTACCCGACGCATGATCTCTAGATTGCAGCTATCATCTTTGCATTAAAGAAATGGCGTCACTATCTTTGGGGTAATAAATTTGAAATCTTTACTGATCACAAGAGTCTGAAATATCTCTTTTCTCAGAAATAGTTGAATATGAGGCAGAGGCGTTGGTTGGAGTTGCTTGAGGATTATAATTGTACTATCAATTATCTGCCAGGTAAGGCGAATATTGTTGCCGATGCTTTAAGCCGAAAGGCTACAGTTGCCAGTCTAATCATCAAAAGTTGGGAGTTCATGGAGGAATTATGTTTATGGAGGCCCAACACTTCAGATTCTGGTATTCAATTTGCAAGTTTGCATATTCAGTCTCTTTTATTATCTAGGATTAGAGAGGCTCAGCAAGCTGATCTGCAATTGATGGAAATCTTAGAAAAGTCGAAAGGGGGAGAGTCGGATTTCAAATTGCATGATGATGGTCTTCTTAAGTTCAAAGGTAGAATTTGTATTCCTTCTGAGCTAGCTTTAAAGAAAGAAATTCTTACAGAGGCTCATAATTCTAAGTATACTATTCATCCATGCAGTACTAAGATGTACAGGGATCTGAAGCAGAACTACTGGTGGAACAACATGAAGAGAAAGATTGCTGACTATGTTGCTAAATGTCTTACATGTTAGAAAGTTAAAGCTAAACATCAGAGACCGGCAGGGTTGTTGCAGCCGTTGGCCATTCCTGTTTGAAAATGGGACCACATTACTATGGATTTCGTGTCAGATTTACCGTGGTCTTCAAGAGGTCATGATTCAGTCTGGGTTGTTGTGGATAGATTGACCAAAACCTCTCATTTTATTGCTACAAAGAAAACTGAATCTCTTGACAAGTTAGCTGAAATTTATGTTGAGAATATTGTCAAACTTCATGGAATTCCCAAGAGTATTGTGTCAGACAGAGATCCCAGATTCACATCTCAGTTCTGGCAGAAGATTCAGAAAGCTTTGGGCAAGACATTGAGCTTTAGTACCTCTCATCATCCTCAAACTGATGGACAATCTGAAAGAACTATTTTGATATTAGAGGATAGGCTTCGAGCATGCATTCTGGACTTCGGTAAGAGTTGGGAGAAATACTTACCTCTTGTAGAATTTGCTTATAACAATAGTTATCAAGCTACTATCGGTATGGTACCATATGAAGCTTTGTATGGGCGAAAATGCAAATCTCCTTTATATTGGGATGAAGTTGGAGAGTTGAAATCTATAGATCCTACTTTATTGCCAGAGATGAACAGAATGATTGATAATGTTCAGCTTATCAGGAAAAGAATGCTTACAACACAGAGCGGCAAAAGAGTTATGCAAATAGACGTCGTCATGATCTGAAATTTGCCGTAGGGGATTGGGTATTTCTAAAAATTTCTCCTCGCAAGGGCTTGATTCGGCATGGCAAGGGAGGTAAACTCAGTCCTCATTACGTGGGACCATTTGAAGTAATTGAAACAGTTGGTGAATTGGCTTATCGACTAGCTTTGCCTCCTAGCCTGGGCAGAATTCATGATGTCTTATATGTTTCTATGCTTCGGAAGTATTAGCCAGATCCTTCTCATGTTCTTGAGCCCGAGCCACTAGAGATCAATGAAACTTTAACCAACACGGAGAAACATCTTTGGATTGTTGATTAAAAAGTTCAGGAGCTGAGGACTAAAAGCATTCCGATGGTTAAAGTTCTGTGGGATCATCATGGGTTGGAGGATGCTACCTGGGAAAGAGAGGATCAGATGCGAGATCGATATCCAGAGTTATTCGCCGAATCATGTAAGAATTGCGTGGACGCAATTAGTTTAAGGGGGAGAGGATGTGATGCCCGAGCTTTTTGCCTTGCATTAACTTACTGTTGCATCCATTATTGTTCATTTCCTTCTGTGCTTTATTAACTGTCTTCTTTAGCCACTATTCACTCCATTTTCAAACTGCATTATATTAGTGAATTAGCAATTTTATTAAATTATATTAATTGTTAAAAGAATGGGAAAAATGTGCCTTTGTGCGATTAGTGTTTAGAACCCTCATCTAGAAAATGTTTTAGCAAACTAGGAATAGTGTTATGTAACATAACTTAGTCATTTAATTAGCTATCCTACACTTTTCACCTTAGGCTCGTTTTAAAGTTAACAACGCTCATTTTAGAAGTCCACTTAAGCACCCAATTGAACCCCACCCAATATATACTCAACACATAACATTTAAGCTCATAAAACACACAAAAAAACAAAGGCTAAAATTATTGTGCGGAACCCGACAGCCTTCTCTTGCACTTGGGAGATTTTTTGCTTCATCAATTCTTCAGTTCAAGCCAAGCCAAGTTAGGAGCACATAGTTTAGGGTGTTTGCAAGTCTCTCGAGAGCTCTTGCGTGCATTGGTGAGGGATTTCATGACTTTTTGCGCATTTTAAAATTGTTTCTATTTTCTTGATTTGTTATAAATGCTATCAAATGATACTCTAATGCTCATTTATGCTATTATACCTTGTATATAAGTACTAGAGAACGTATTTAAGCCATTGGTTCGTATTTTAAATAGTTAGAATCGTTATTTTGATTTCTGAGGTGAATAGTGACAAAATTCTAGGGTTTTGTGTAATTGCGCGTATTAGCTTGATTCAATGCTTCTAATAGATGCCTTAGGTGCTAATGAAGGTAGTCTAATAGCCCCGTGCATTTTAATTGCTCTAAATTTGCATAGAACGTGAATTAGCCGACTTTAACAAAAGGATTTTGGGGTTAATGCGAATCCGGGTGGATTTGGGCTTCACTTTTAGTGTTCGTAGGCTACCTAGGTGCTATAGAAGCCTTGATAATCCTTGGTTGAAACCCGGTTGAGGTATGTGTAGTTCAAAGCTATAAGAGGAAAATTGGGACTTTCGGGGTAATTGCGGGTAATCGAACGTAATTGCAGGTTGTAAGGGTACCTTAAGGGTTAATTAGAAGATTGGTATAGCTTTCCCTCGAATTTGAATCATTAATGTGAGTTTGGAAGGAAAACGGAAGGAATCACTAAGGGGTTTAAGGGTAAATTCGATTGTCACTTGTATCTAAGACCTTGGCATGTCTCCATATGTGTTTAAATGTGTTTTCCAGTTGTTTTGAAACTTTTAGTGTAGTTCTATGTGTACCTTGGATATTTCCCTTTGTAAACCTCTTAATTGCTTGTATTGAACTGTTTCTAATCTATCTGTTTCGAGGTCAACCTACTTTGTTGATCCTCCTACATGTTATTGCTTATATTGTTATCGATATCATGCCATTGTTAAGTGCATTGCATACTGGTTGCGCAACCATAGTGTCAGAGGCGGATGTGTTGAATATCAGTTGGGCGGTAGAGGGCTTGCCAATGGATATTCAAACTCTGTGCCCTATTCCCTCACTCGCCTGGTCCGGAGATTGTCATGGGGTGTTGGGTCATTGGATTATCGGGGTACATCCGGAATACACCTACTGGAGTGTTTGGGGTTATGCTGACTTATCGTGATCGTGATCGTGGTTCGTGGATCGTGAATGAAGACCAAGTGAAGATTGGAGTATAGGGGTTATATGAATGTATCCTTTTTAATGTGTGGTATTCAATATTTTGTCCTTCTTAAATGGTTTTCAGTGCTATTAATGCTTAATTGTATTATTTGTTGCATTGCATGCCCCGGGAGACCTTATCCCTCACTGGGCAACAGTGTTGCTCATATCTCGATATCATGTTTCAGGAAGTGCTGAGGGTGATCCCCAGCTAGTTGAAGTGGTCGTGGAAGAAGAAGAAGTGCAGGCTGAGCCTTTGCCCTAGTAGCTGTGTGTTTGTTGTCTGAGGTGGATGTGCTTTCTTGTTGCTTTATGGCATACTTGTATTATTATACTATGATCTATTTTGTGGCCTAAGGTCTATGTATATGCCTTGTAGTTGCAAGTTAAAGATAGTTGAATGTAGTAAGTGTAGTAATTCTATGACTTGTAATAACTTTTAATTTCTTCTTTTAGTTCTTGCATGCTTAGGGTTATATGTTTAGATGTATGTTTGGATTCAACTTCTAAGATTGTTCTAATGTTATCCTAGCATGTCATATTAAAAAGGTTTAATGAAAAGTTAAGTTGGGTGCATGCTTGTGTGGATCTGAACTATTGTTTGTCTCCTGGCTTGGATGGCCTTGAACCTTTGAATTTTAATTATAAAAGCTTGTTTTAGTATATTGTGGCTATTTTGAGCATTCACAAGTTTCCAAAATGTCCGCAGTACAGAGGAGACTCTGCCCGTTTATCGGGTCCAGACTTAACCTTTAGCATGGGGTTGGGTCGGGGCGTTAAAATATGAATGCTTGAGGTAATTTATATTTAACCCTTAATTTTTCTCCTGATGCAAAAGAAATGGAATGAGCAATTTTCTCAAAGTATTGAGTCGGAATTAATCATTCCTTGATACAATTAAGATCAGCACCAGAGTCAATTAAGGCAATCATATTTTTAATCATGTGATTTGGTTGAATAAGTAAATTAATTCTAACCAACCATTTTTGCGTAGTAATAACCTTCAGGATATTAAGAAGTTTAAATCAACCACAGCATCTGATAAAGTATTAGAAGAACTAGGTTCCTGGTGTACAAACATATCAATTTGTTCTTTAATTAATTGATTTTCTTGTCTAACCAACCATTAATTGTTTCTTGATTTGATAATTTTATTTTATTTGATTGCAAAGATCTAATCCTTCTTTGACACATACACCTATTAACTCACCATAAGTGTACATATTGTAAACAATATTATTGTTTGTATCTTTAATTAATACTTTCCTTATTTTTTCTGCGAATGATGCAGGTAACCCATCAATAAATTGTGCTTTCCATTGATTATCATTGGCTTCAGGTAGTTCGAAGACTCTAGTGAGAAAGACATTTTTATACCATCTAAAAGATGTAATAGTAGGACCACGTAAATTACGTAACAATGTCCTAGTTCTATCATAACTAGTAGTAAATTGACTACAAAAATGTTCAAGAATAGTAGCACACATTGTGTAAACAGCATTAGATACTTCAACACCATTTTCCATTCTGGTGGCTTGAGCAATTTCTTGTCTCATTTCCATTGTATCACAATTATCAAACAAGCCTTTTAATTGACCAGAAAATCCAGATAATATAGCATCACATATTACTGGTTCTTGATTACCAACTTGTTTACAAATTTGAGCATACATGAGCATGCATTCAACAACTCTTTTAATTTGTTTGTTAGTCATTCCATCAATATTCTATTCATAGATGGTACGATGATCAAAACTAGCATTTTTACTAAAATTAGTAGTATCTTCCTCATATAAAATATCTTGAGGAGTAGGGCATGTATAATAGTACCTATTATTCTTCGGTTTACTAGCAAATTTACTAGAATATCCTTTTTCAATTTTATTAACTTCCTCTGAAATATTCATTATTAATTCAATATTTTGAGAAATTAGTTCATCTTTTGACTGAGAACTATCAGAATTAATCTGTGTAGATCGATCAGATGCTAGATCGGACAATAATCCAATATGTAAATGAACTAAATTTTTATTAATCAAGTTGTCAATTTTTGACTCAGGATCTAGCTTAAATCCTTCCATTTTAGGAGAAGGCGGAAAACCTGTTTTTACAATTTGAGCGCGAGAAGATTCTCCTTTAATAGTTTTTCCCTTTAAATGAGAAATATGTGGATGAAGAGTCTGCAATTCAGACTGTGCCTTAACTTTATAAAGAATTTGATCAATTTTCGTATTTAAAATTAATAACTGTTCTCCTACAATTTGTATAGTACAGTTAGTATAATTTCCTTGCTTAGCTAAAGCATTAATCTGTTTTATCATAACTGTGGCATTACCATCCTCAAATAACTTAAGAAAAGCTTTCGATTCTATCTGCAAATCGTCTTTTCCAATAATTAATGGTTTAGTAGGAGGAAAAATAGATTTTTCCTTTTGACCTTGGACATCAATTCATTCTCTTTCAATTGTATTTATAGCTAAAGAAACATAATGGTCTATAAACCAAGGAACAAATTTATAAATTTTTTGTTTTACTCTCATAAAATCATAATACTGATTTTTAATACTTTGTCAGTGGCTAATATCAAAATTTGAAGAAATCCACTCTCTAAAAGGTTGCCAGTGAGCATTCAAAAATTCATTATTAACATAAGTTTTTTCCCAACCGCCTGGGCTGAAAGTGAGTTTGGTTGTCATCATATATGAAAACTCATTTCAGATGGGGTAATTTCCTCCCTAACAATTCCACGAGTAATTTGATTTTTAGAAATCGTTATTCCATCAATTTTTTCAGGTTGTGTAATTTCACCTTCTTCTGACGGAGGTTTATATTTGTCTATATCTTTATTAAGATCTTCTCGAATATAAGAAGTAGAAACTCTTGAAGATTGAGGAAACTCGACAATAAGGAAAATATAAGAATGATTCGATGAAAAAGTCCTAGTAATTGTAGGTTCTTGTTTAAATCTTAAAAAGACATCACCTTCTGAAGTCTGAACAACTTCAGATAAATCAAATTGAGTTTTAGGTTGACTAGGAGTAACCTTTTCAAGTTTCCAATTTTCAGGAAAGTCTATTTCTTCCCATTTTATCATTCTATGAGTAGGAATCTGGGATCTAAACAAATTAGTCTCAATCAAAACTGTACTACCAGTTTTATCTTGCAATCTGCAGTTAGGGTTCAAAGTATGAAGAACCTTGTAATAAATTTTATAACATATACTCATAGTTTCTGAGTGAGGCATATAATTATACCCTTTGGTTTTAACAAATAAAGTAACAACTTTGCGTATATTCCTACGAGATAAAGAAAGCTGTAAATTTGGACGAACATTAAAATAAACTGGTCCATAAGCCAGACTGGACTGGGTTATTCCTATCAAAGATTGTCTCCAATCTAAGTTCCTAGCATCTCTAAGAACTACAATAAAACTTTCATTTAATCCTCCTAATGTAAGAGGCTTAAAAACAATTTGAATAAGTCCAATATGCAAATAATTATGCGTAGAATCATGACGCAATATATCATCATTAGATAATAATTTAATTGTTAACTCATCATCTTCCATAGGGACTGATTGTTCAACAGTCTTAACGACATGCTTAAGACCCAGATTCTCAAATACACCATACTAGTAAATAGTATTAGGTTGAACATAAGGAATGGTCCATTTATTTAACAAATCAAATTGTTTGGGAAGATCATATTCTTCCTTCTTTGCATTTTTTATATTATTTTTCTTTCTAAATGTAGAAAGCATGATAACAGAATACTAAACTGTCTGCTTCCAACCATGTTTACTCTAAGTAACCTCAAAAAGGATCCATGGCTCTGATACCACAAGAAGGGCCAGGCATGGGGATACAGTGTTAATGGATTTTCGGATTGAGTACTTTGGCTAATCGGTCAACCGAGTCAACACAAAACAGCCCACACAAAACATGACAAAGGGCCAAGGTGCGACTATGGCGAAAAAGTGACAACCTTGAGCATTGTCTTGTCATAACATCAATGTTCTACCTACCAAGAAGGCCCAGGCATGGGGATACAGTGTTAATGTATTTTCGGACTAAGTACTCTGGCTAATCGGTTAACCGAGTCAACACAAAATAACCCACACAAAACATGACAAAGGGCCAAGGTGCGACTATGGCGACAAAGTGACAGCCTTGAGCATCGTCTTACCATAACATCTATGTTCTACCCACAACTGTGTCTACCTCATAATATAGAGTGTGAGACCCCATATTTTGTCTTTACCTCGATTTGCGTATTTTGCCTTGATTAGCATGATTTGACATGTTTATGTGTTATATAAGTTAGAATGTGCTAAATATGTGATTTATATTCCTAATACATGTTATGTGTGCATTCATAAAATTTTCATAAAAAACGGAATCAGAAATTTTATCGACGGTTTTAGTAAATAGTATTTTGGACGCACGTCCGCTAAAATTTTTACGGGGGTGTTTTAAACATCTTAAAACCTAGTCCTTGGATATTAATAGACCCATGTTTGATTAAAACGGATTTCAAATTGGCTTTGGAATTTTAAAATTTTTTACACTTTTTTTTTTTGCAAAAATCGCATTTTTAGCCAAGCTGGGTGAAATTCTTTGCTTGAGAAACTTCTTGTCACCAAGAAATAAGTTACTTAAAATAGTTTTCGCATAGTTGTGGTGAGCAAGAAATAGTCTAAAACTAAATTAAAAGACTTAAAACACTAAAAATAAACTAGTTTCCACCTTTGACTTTTATTATTTTTTGTTGACCTTGACTATATGATGCATCAACACACATTAGCAAAGCACAAAAAATACACTCACTCACACACACAAGGCCGAGAGCCATAGGAGAGAAAAGAGAAAGAAATTTCAAGGTTTTCAAAGGTAATATTTCATTAGAACTTGCAATCAAAGGCCAAATCTCTTGAACCAAAGCTTGAATTCACTTGTTGGGCACTCATTGTGAATCTTTCTTGCATCAAAACACATCAAAGGTGAGAGAAATTCTAGATCTCAAAATGCCATTTTTATGTTAATTCATATAATCGAAAATTTAGCCATTGAAATGTTAAATTGATGTTATATTATTGCTCAGTAGATGCTAAGGATTGATTATATATGTTTATATCAGTTTTGAACTGTTGTAGCATGAATTTTTATTTTTCGGGTATTAAAATTGAGTTGTTGGCTATTTGTTGAATAATTGGAGTTGTGGTGGTTGGAATCAATTGTTGTCAGCTTGTAAAAGTTTGTTAAATACATGGTAGTAATGTTGTAATGCCGAAATTTCAATTTTGATGTTGGTGTAAAAGTCTGGAAATTTCAGCCAGGTGTATTGAGGTTTTAGGGTTGTTGGGCTTGATTTGGATGGATTATGGTTGGTTTCCGAGGGGCCTAATGTTGTTGATTGAGTGGGTGGAGTGATAGAAACTGGTTTGGAGGCTATCGGATTAGTAAAATGTAAGTTATGACTTTTCGAAGTTTGGGTTGTCTTTCTTTAAAATGTTGAATTATGCCTTTGGATGTTTGGGTCGTGTTTGAGTGATTAAATTGTGAGTTGTTGATGGTTAGACTAGGGTTTGGTTGTTTGTTTAATGCATGTTAAGTTGGGTGACCTACTTTGTCATCTAACTTAGTTGATTGTTGTTTATTTGATTAGTTGTTGTTATGTTGTTGAAATGATGATTATTGATTGATTAATGTTGAACCGGAAGATAGGCAACCTACTTTGTTGTCCTCCTGTGATATTTGATTATTGATGAGCAGAGAAATAGTCAATGTGAAAGGTTGTCCTCCTGAGATTTGAATAATTATTATTATTATTGTCATGAGTCTTGGTATGTGTGTGCCACCTCTCCGGCAGCGTTGGGCTGTCAGGTTAAAAACGACATGACTATCATAGGCTACCCCCAGCTCCCATGACGTAGGTGTCATGGAGGAAGGGGCTAGAGAGGTACCTCGGGTGCGTGAGTAATAGGGAGTTATAAAAAGAACGGTTGAGATCATGATGGCGTTTGGACCTACACCAACTAGAGTATTCTTTATTGATTGGTCATTATAATTAATGTGCTTATATTGTTATTGATGATTATATTGTGTTTACTGCTCAAAGGATGACTTCCAAGGAGTATAGTAAATACTGTTAGAGATCTATTAAATCTTCACTGGGCTTATTTTATATAAGCTCACTCTCAATTATTGCATGCATACAGTTGTTACCGATCCAGATTACTAGTACGTGCCTCCAAAAGGGGATAATGTGCCATATGTGGACAAATCCTATGTGCCCGAGTCTTGTCCTTGATATCTGATGTTGTACTTTTGTTATCTTGTATATTAAAACTAGTTGGTTTGTATTTACTTAGAAGTTATAATGTATAATATGTTGTAAAGATAATGGATTAAATGTTGCTAGTTTAGTGGTCTTGTTTTGGAATATGATTAGGCTACTAGATTGGTTATGATCTATTTTGAGAAAATGTATGTTATATAGTAAATGTATGATGTTGGAACAGAGGCGTATAACTTATGGATGCAATGGTAAAATAATGTTTATTGTATATTGTGGTTGTGTTGTTTAATTGTTGATTTGTTGTGAAGTTGGTTGTATGAGTTGCAAAGAGGTTGGTTTAGAGCCTCAGTGTCCTGATTACTGTCGTTATACTATCGAAATTCCGTTGTGTCCTGACTGATCGTAGGAGGGGTCGAGTTGGGGCGTTACATAGAGTGACATGTCTAGAGATCCATGGTGGTTACAGACAGTTTAGCAATCAGCCTGCCATATTAGGCGGCAATGAAGAAAGAAAATAAAACAAACAAAGCTGAAAAATTAAGGAGAATATACCTGAAGAAAGAAATTTTCTTCGATCGATTGTAAAAATGTACAAATGTTTACAAAATATGAAAGAAAAGTCTTAAGCTGCTCTCTCTCGAGCTCTGTCTCATGAAGTCCTAAAGCCCTGAATTTATACAACTGGGCGGAACTCAAAACAAAATTTAAAACAACTCAGACCGTATTTGAAAACTTTGAAATCCGGGGTCCCCATATATCACGTGTCTATAAGACAAAAAACTTTATAAAAAGTAAATAGGAATCATCCTAAAAGCAGCAACAATGACATTCCATCGATTGTCAGTAGCAGACAGATTTAATAAAAAGTAAAATTTGCTTTTCCGCAAAGTTCGGCTTTTCTTTTTGCACAATTGTCCAAAGGCATAATTGATGTCTTCAGATAGCTTTTGTTTTTCCTTTTTCTTTTGCTTTTTTGATTAATTCATCCTTCAAGTTGTCGAACAAATCTTCTGCCAGCGCATCTTGAGTGTGAAACCCCATATTTTGACTTTATCTCGTTTTGCGTGTTTATACTCGTTTTGTTTGAATTGACATGTCGATGTGCTATATGACTTAGAATGTGATAATTTTGATATTAATACTCCTAGAACATGCTAAATGTGCATTCATGAAATTTTCATAAAAAACGGAGTCAGATATTTTATCGTTGATTTTTAGTGAATAGTATTTTCAAAACATATCCGCTAAAATTTTGAAACTGGCCTTTTTAACCCTTCTAGACCTAGTCCACGGACTTTAATAGACATGTATTTGATTAAAACGGTTTTAAAATCGGCTTAGGAATTTATTAGGGTTTTTACACCGACTTTTGCGAAAATCAAATTTTAAGCCGACTCGGGTGAAATTGTTTGATTGTAAAACTTCTTGTCACCTAAAAATAAACTATTTGAGATAGTTTAGGTGTTGCATAACTAATTTGAGTAAGAGTAGTCAAGAAAATAAATTAAAAGACAAGAAAACACTAAAAATAATTAGTTTCCACCTTTGACTTTCTTTTATTTGTTGACCTTTGCTTAATATATCACCAACACACATTAAAAAAACACAAAACATACTCATTTTACACACACCTTACCGAAATTCCATGAGGGAGAAGAAAGAAGACATTTTTCAAAGGTTTCCAAGCATTTTTCACATAGATTTTGCAATTCAAGTCCAAATCACTTCATTCAAAGCTTGATTTCACTTGTTGGGCATCCATTCTACATGTTTCTTGCATCAAACACATCAAAGGTGAGAGAAAAATTCTAGATCTCAAAACTCATATTTTGTGTTTATGCGTAAAAATAATTATTGAACTGTTAGAATGTTAATTTGAAGTTAGATTATTGCTCCATGCATGCTAGGGATCATTTATATATAATCTTGCGAGATTTGAACCGTTGTAGCATAATTATTATTTTTCAGGTATTTAAAGTTGATTAATTTGCTAAATGTTGATTATTTTGAGTTGTGTTGATCGGAATCAATTGCCATCGATTTCTAAAAGTTTGATAATTACGTGGTAGCACCGTTGCAATGCCGAATTTTCGATTGTGATGTCTGTGCTAAAATCCAGAAATTTTAGCCATGACACACTAGGGTTTTAGGGTTGTTGGGCATGATTTGGATGTGTTTTGGTTGGTTTCCGAGGGGGCTAATTTAGTTGACTGATTGGGTGAGTGATAGAAACTGATTTGGAGTTGTTTGGATTAGTAGAATGTAAGATATGATTATTTGAAGTTTAGGTTGTCTTTCTTTAAAATGTTAGATTATGCCTTTAGTTGATCGGGTGTGGTTTGAGTGATTGAATTGTGAGTGGATGATGGGTAAACTAGGGTTTGATTGTGTGTTTAATACATGTTCGGTTGGATGGCCTACTTTGTCATCTAACTTAGTTATTTGTTGTTAAATTGATTATTGATGTTATTATGATGATAATATGATTATTGATGATTATTGATTGATGATTGATGCCGGGAGGTAGGCAGTTCTGCTAGACTATCCTCCTGTGAATGATTGATGTTTATTATTATTGCTGAGTCTTTGGTATGTGTGTGCCACCTCTGGGGCAGTATCGGGCTGTCGGGTTGATAACGGCATGACTACCAAAGACTACCTCCAGCTCGCATGACGGAGGTGTCATGGAGGGCGAGGCTAGTGAGGTACCTTGGGTGCATGAGTTTATGCGAGTCACAAAAAGGCTATTATGATCGTGATGGCGTTTGAAGCGACACCAACTAGCGTATCTTTTATTGAATGGTCATTATAGTTTATGTGATGTTAGTATTATTGATGTTATTGTGTGTTTACTTGCTCAAAGGATTATTTCCAAGGAGTATAGTAAATACTGTTAGAGATCTATCGGATCCTCACTGGGCTTATTTTATATAAGCTCACTCTCTATTATTGCATGCTTACAGGTCTTGTAGAGCAGGTTTACGGGTACGTGCCTTCTGAAGAGGAAAATGTGCCTTACGTGGATGAGTCTTATATTCCAGAGTCCCATCCTTGATGTTTGATGTGTTGAACACCTTATTATCTTGTATATTATCTAGTTAAGTTTTATATGCTTTGTAGTTTATAATGTATAAGATGTTGAAAAGATGATGAATTAGTTGATGCTATCTTAGTAGTCTTTCTTTTGTCTATGTATAGGTTGCTAGGTTGGTATCAATATATTTTGCAATGTATATTAAGGATTATGTATTATGTTGGAACAGAGGCATATAACGAGGAATGATTATTGTATAATATGGTCATGATGTATGTTGTTATTTTATTGAGGAGTTGTTTGTTGTATGGTTTATGGAGTTGATGTATGATGTTCTATTGAGGTTGGTTTTGAGCCTTGGTGTCCCATTTACTGTCGTTATACTGCTGAAATTCCGTTGCGTCCTGATTGATTATAGGAGGGGTCGAGTTGGGGCGTGACATTTAAGTGGTATCAGAGCTTGATTAGCTGTCAGTCGGGGTATCCTCAGAATGTGGGTAGTGGTCTAAGCGTGCAAGTATGTATTAAGTGAAAGAAATGTGAAACATATGTTAATATGCTTATGAGATTAGTTTACTTATGTGTCTAACTTTTTATGTGATCAATATAGTTTATGTGTTAAGTGAACTAATGTGGTCAATATGTTTTATGTGATAACGTGTCTTACGTACTCAATGTGTTGTAATTAATGTGCATTATGTGACAAATTTGTTTTATGTGATTGAAGTGTCTTGTGTGAAGTTAGTTGTTTATATGGTTTTAATTGTTTATATCCTGCTTATGTGAAACAACGTGCTTTAGGTGCGCAAGGCACTTTGAGTGATTAATGTGAGTTACATAATCAATTTGACCTATGGGTAGTTTGTTGCTTATGAGACTTTAATTGTTTATAACTTATTATGTGATATAACTTGTTTACGTGATATTGGCTTCTTATGTGCTGAATTGTGTGTTATATGATACTGTTGTTTTATATGTTAATTATGTATTATGTTGTACTTGTCTTCATGTGATATAATTGTATATATGTTATAACTGCGGGTGACTCTTTTGGGTGAAGTAAGGATGACTGTCAGAACTCTTGGAATCAGAGGAAGACTCCGTAGGAATGAATTCATGTCTTTGAAACAGGGTAGCCTGTCTGTTACGCAGTATGAGGCCCGATTTCATAATCTGTCACATTATGCTCCGGGTATGGTGCAAACTACTGAAAAGAGGATTAAGAGATTCATTCGAGGGTTGAGGCCGGAGGTTCGAGATAGCTTGACTTCTTTTCAGTTTTCCACATACGGTGATGCCCTTACTACTGCAACAAGAGTTGAGAAAGAAAAGAATGAGGTAGGTGTAGGGCCGAGTCAATCGAGTAGAAGACTTTCTCAGCCTCAGGACCAGCAAAGATATTTTCATCCTCGAAGTCGGCAGAGTCAGCTCCAGAGGCAAAATAGGCCAGTAGACTTGAGGATACAGCAGAGCAGTTTAACGGTTTCGCCAGTTCAGGGTTTCATGGGTAATAGTGTTGCTCTTCGTGTTCCATTTTGTGATTTCTGTACCAAGAGGGGTCATGTGGAGACTGGATGCTGGAAGAAATTGGGAAAATGTCTAAGTTGTGGCAGTGATCAACACATGAAAGAGGACTGTCATAAATGGCAACATGATCGGGGTTTGACTACAGTCAGGGATGCCCAGGAAAAGCCTATTATAGTGAGAGCTCAACAAGATGATTCAGTTACTTCCTTGGTTCCAAATTCTTCTGGGAATCGTGCTGCGGATCAAGTCATACATTGTACTTTCTACCACCGAAAAGGCCATCTCAAGTCTAACCGTCGGAATAAGGCAGGAACATGTTTGGGTTGCGGAAGCAATCAACACAAAGCGAGGAATTGTCCTAGGTATCCGAGGTCTAAGGGTCGGTCAGTGACCCGGGGTTACCAGGTAAGACCTGCGGGCAGTGCATCTCAACAGCAGTAGTGAAAGGTAATTTCTTATTCTCAATCAATTAGTTAAGGTATTGAATGATTCCAGTGCTACATATTCTTTTATCATGTCTACTTGAGAGCAATGCGGTAGTATGCGAGTAGAAAGTTTGCCCTATATGGTTGAAGTTAGCACGTACATTATATTAGTTGGCGACTGAGTAATATGTGATGCTGAAGCATATGAAATTCCGATTAGGGGTCAAGCTACTTTACAACTACATAATCGACTATTGGAATTCTCATTTGGTGATCCTATTCGGCAATCTTCCTTTGGATTTCCATATGAATACTCTTATTCGGTATACTTGTTTGGAATTATTCTTTGGTATTTTCTATCAGTATTCTTATGCGGAATTCTTATATGGTGTTATCCTGAGTTCTTATTTCGGGATTATTATTCGGTATTCTCCAACGGTAATCTTGTTGAAGTTCTTACTTGGTATTCTTGATCGGTGTTCTATTTTCGGATTCATAATCGGCGTTCTTCTTCGGTAATTTCTTTGGAATTCTTACTCAAAAGTTTTATTCGGTGTTCTTATTATCCATTCTAATTCAGGCTTCTTGTTTGGGGAATTCTTATTCGATGGCCTTGTTCGGTGTTTTGCTTCATATTCGGAATTTAGTAATTGGTCTTTCAATCAGTATGTTTGAGTCAGCACCTGAGTTTGTCTTGGGATCGATGCAGAATTGCGAGGACGCAATTTTTTTAAGTGGGGGAGAATGTGAAACCCCATATTTTGACTTTATCTCGTTTTGCGTGTTTATTCTCGTTTTGCGTGAATTGACCTGTCGATGTGCTATATGACTTGGAATGTGATAATTTTGATATTAATACTCCTAGAACATACTAAATGTGCATTCATGAAATTTTTATAAAAAACGGAGTTAGAAATTTTATCGTTGGTTTTTAGTGAATAGTATTTTCAAAACACGTCAGCTAAAATTTTGAAACTGGTCTTTTTAACCCTTCTAGACCTAGTCCATGGACTTTAATAGACCTGTGTTTGATTAAAACGGTTTTAAAATCGGCTTAGGAATTTATTAGGGTTTTTATACCGACTTTTACGAAAAACGAGTTTCAAGCCGACTCGGGTGAATTGTTTGATTGTAAAACTTCTTGTCACCTAAAAATAAACTATTTGAGATAGTTTAGGTGTTGCATAATTAATTTGAGCAAGAGTAGTCAAGAAAATGAATTAAAAGACAAGAAAACACTAAAAATAATTAGTTTCCACCTTTGACTTTCTTTTATTTGTTGACCTTTGCTTAATATATCACCAACACACATTAAAACAACACAAAACACACTCATTTTACACACACTTACCGAAATTCCATGAGGGAGAAGAAAGAAGACATTTTTCAAAGGTTTTCAAGCATTTTTCACATAGATTTTGCAATTCAAGTCCAAATCACTTCATTCAAAGCTTGATTTCACTTGTTGGGCATCTATTCTACATGTTTCTTGCATCAAAACACATCAAAGGTGAGAGAAAAATTCTAGATCTCAAAACTCATATTTTGTGTTTATGCGTAAAAATAATTATTGAACCGTTAGAATGTTAATTTGAAGTTAGATTATTGCTCCATGCATGCTAGGGATCATTTATATATAATCTTGCGAGATTTGAACCGTTGTAGCATAATTATTATTTTTCAGGTATTTAAAGTTGATTAATTTGTTAAATGTTGATTATTTTGAGTTGTATTGATCGGAATTGATTGCCGTCGATTTCTAAAAGTTTGATAATTACGTGGTAGCGCCATTGTAATGCCGAATTTTCAATTGTGATGTCTGTGCTAAAATCCAGAAATTTCAGCCATGACACACTAGGTTTTTAGGGTTGTTGGGCATGATTTGGATGTGTTTTGGTTGGTTTCCGAAGGGGCTAATGTAGTTGATTGATTGGGTGAGTGATAGAAACTGATTTGGAGTTGTTTGGATTAGTAGAATGTAAGATATGATTATTTGAAGTTTAGGTTGTCTTTCTTTAAAATGTTAGATTATGTCTTTAGTTGATCGGGTGTGGTTTGAGTGATTGAATTGTGAGTTGATGATAGGTAAACTAGGGTTTGATTGTGTGTTTAATGCATGTTCGGTTGGATGGTCTACTTTGTCATCTAACTTAGTTATTTGTTGTTAAATTGATTATTGATGTTATTATGATGATAATATGATTATTGATGATTATTGATTGATGATTGATGTCGGGAGGTAGGCAGTTCTGCTTGGCAGTTTGGCTAGACTGTCCTCCTATGAATGATTGATGTTTATTATTATTGCTGAGTCTTTGGTATGTGTGTGCCACCTCTCGGCCAGCATCGGGCTGTCGGGTTGATAACGGCATGACTACCAGAGACTACCTCCAGCTCGCATGACGGAGGTGTCATGGAGGGCGAGGCTAGTGAGGTACCTCGGTTGCGTGAGTTTATAGGAGTCACAAGAAGGCTGTTATGATAGTGATGGCGTTTGGAGCTACACCAACTAATGTATCCTTTATTGAATGGTCATTATAGTTTATGTGATGTTAGTATTATTGATGTTATTGTGTGTTTACTTGCTCAAAGGATTATTTCCAAGGAGTATAGTAAATACTGTTAGAGATCTATCGGATCCTCACTGGGCTTATTTTATATAAGCTCACTCTCTATTATTGCATGCATACAGGTCTTGTAGAGCAGGTTTACGGGTACGTGCCTTCTGAAGAGGAAAATGTGCCTTACGTGGATGAGTCTTATGTTCCAGAGTCTCATCCTTGATGTTTGATGTGTTGAACACCTTATTATCTTTTATATTATCTAGTTAAGTTTTATATGCTTTGTAGTTTATAATGTATAAGATGTTGAAAAGATGATGAATTAGTTGATGCTATCTTAGTAGTCTTTCTTTTGTCTATGTATAGGTTGCTAGGTTGGTATCAATATATTTTGCAATGTATATTGAGGATTATATATTATGTTGGAACGGAGGCGTATAATGAGGAATGATTATTGTATAATATGGTCATGATGTATGTTGTTATTTTATTGAGGAGTTGTTTGTTGTATAGTTTATGGAGTTGATGTATGATGTTCTATTGAGGTTGGTTTAGAGCCTCGGTGTCCTATTTACTGTTGTTATACTGCCGAAATTCCGTTGCGTCCTGGCTGATTATAGGAGGGGTCGAGTTGGGGCGTGACATTGAGAGGATGGAATATCCTCATTGGGTTCTTGTGATTCACCTGCTAAGACTCCATAGGCGTTGGATGACCTCATCGAGGTGTGTTCTGATGTCGAGTCAGTATCAACTGCACTTTTAAAATGTCTGAGGAAATCTTCCTTGACTTCATCAAGATATGAGGCCATCACCTCTTCATGACTGCTAATTTGTTTCCTCATTTGGATTTTATGCAAGATGTGGGAAAATTGAGATTCCTTTTCTTGAGTCTTCTTTTTATTTTCTTCCATCTGTTCTTGATAGATTGCTATCGTCTGAGAGATTTCATTGATTGTTGATTGACCATAAGGTTTCTTTGTTTCTGGATCAATTTTCAAGAGTTTTTGCCAAAATTTTGAAAGAAATTTTCTTTTTAAACAAAACATTTTTTCTTTGTTTTTCTCCGCGATAGGGATCCATTTCCATATCCATGGGATACCAAATTCCATAAAGAAGAATAAAGAGTTTGATCCTTCAATATAAAGATCAGGATCATTTCCAATATGGGGACAAATTGCCAACCATTCAGTAAAAAGTCCTTTATAAGGATCAGGGAGAATTTTGACCGGGGGTCCAAAACTTTTCCACCATTGGTGAATCCATGCTGGAAACCTACAGTTTTGAAATATTTCGGGATTGAATTTAATAAACTAAGAATGTTTATGCTAAGGGTTTTCATATAAGAAAATTTTGGAAAATACTTCCACATAATCCCAATAATTGAAATGATAAGTATTTTTATCAAGAATATCTCAATAATTGAAATGATAAGTATTTTTATCAAGAATAAATTGCCTTTCATTTAAGGTACTGATTCCCCATTCATTTGGAAAAAGAATTTTCTTAATATATATTTTACTATAAGTATAAATCGGAAGAGTATTATTCTTCTTGAAATGTTCAATGTCATATGAATTTGTGACTTGCAAAATTGATTCAAAATATACCCTAGACTTGTAATAAAGCACATGAAACATATAATTAGTCAAATATTGTTCCATAAGGTACCAAGTATCATTGATCCACAGCTTATCAGCGTTTTCAAGAAGTAAAATTACTTCATCATGATGAGACATTTCGAATGAGTCATCAGACTCTTCCTGTTCTACTGCATGACCATATAATGTTGATTGAGTAGTATTACTGCTTTCTTCAATAACCTTTTTGATTTTATGAAAATTAGGATGTGATGGATCAATGGTGATCCCACCAAGATTGACCAATTTTTTCCCTGCAATGACTCTATTAGAATCAAAGCTACGTCCTCTGCCTCTTCCTCTATTAGGGTTAGAGGATCCTCTTCTAGCGGGGATCATCCTACAAAAATTCACGAGTTAAGAAATCAGGAAGAGAATTTTTATTCCCTTTGATATAATCAATTTTGAAATTGAAAGGGGCAAGATTAGCTTGCCATCTAGCAAACATTTTCTTAGAAACATCATGTTTAAAATCTTTATCAAACATATATTTTGCTGCTTGACAATCAGTTCTGATCAAAAATTTCTAACAATATAAAACATCTTAAAATTTTAAAACACATTTAACAATCGAAAGAATTTCTTTTGCAATAGTCGCATATTTTTGTTGATTATTATTCCATTTTCCTGATTGAAAATGAACAAGATATTCTTGTTTTTTCTGAGGATGAATCTGTTTTAAAATTCCTCCAAATCCTATATCTGAAGCATCAGTTTCTACAATTTTTTCCCATATGGGATTTGCAAGCATTAAACAAGACAAATTTTTTACCTTGAATTTAATCAACTTAACTTTCGTAGTATGAACATCTGCCCATAGTCTTGGGTTCCTTTTAAGTCTATCATATAGGATAGCTGTATATGTAGCAAGATTTTTATAGTATGGCAAAATATTATTTAAACTGCCAAAAAATCTTTGTAACTCAGTTTTATCAATTATTTGATCAGGAAATTTAGAAGCAAATTCAATACTTCTATTAATAGGAATAATCTTTCCTTTTACAATATTATGACCAAGAAATCTAACTTTAGTTTGGAATAACATCAATTTTGGTTTTGAAATAACAAGACCATTTTGTATGACTATTTTCTCGAATATTTCAAGATGCTTGAAATGTTGTTGGATATCTTTAGAAAAAACTAAGATATCATCAATATAAACAATTATAAAATCAATATAAGGGATAAAAATGTCATTCATAATATTTTGAAATTCAGAAGGAGCATTTTTTAATCCAAATGGCATAATATTCCATTCATAATGTCCAATCGGGACAACAAAAACAGTTTTATATTTGTCTTTTTCATTGATCTGTATCTACCAATATCCAGATTTAAGATCAAATATTGAAAATATTAATTGATAAGAATGAAAAATGTCATATTTCTCTCTATTAAAGTTTAATATTTTACACCTATTTAATGCCTAAATACACTCATTATCTTTATATTTTGATTTAGGATGCAAACGGAGTAGTTAAGTGCAAAACAAAGCTAAATCGCGCAATTCTGGACAGCTCTGACACTATTACGTTTTTTGGGCATAACTCTCTCATCCGAACTCCGATTGAGGTGATTCAGATGTTTTGGAAAGCCAAGAAGAAGATCTACAACTTTCATGTTTTGAGTTTTGAGAAATAAAGGCTGCATCAGAGCCGAAATTGGACGTGAAGTTGATGCACCTGTGCTGTTTAGTGTTCTGGAATATTATTTATCTAGAAGCTTCTAGTTGATGGTGGAGGATATGGTGCACGAAAATCCCAACTATTTTAGCTATCCTAATTGTATTAGGACTTTTTCTAGTTGTTTTAGGCTTTTCTAGTTATATTAGGAGTTTACTTCACCTTTAATATTTTCTTATTCTATTTAGATTAGGATTTCATTATCTTATGGGATCTAGTAGGCTTCACAAACTATAAAAAAATGGAGAAATCATAAGATTTGGACGACCTCTTTTTCTCTCCCTTTTTCTCCTTCAAGATTTCTTCATGGCTCTGTGTAGCTAAACTTTTATTCTTGGTTGAAGGAAATTGAAGCCTCGGAATCATAAGAACTGTGAGATCTAATTAGTTTTTACTGTTCAATTTATGCTTTAAGTATTGAATGTTCTTCTTTTTTATTTATATGATTCTTTCGTTTAATTGCTAGGATGGCCAACTAGTTTATTATTCGTTATAATCTATTGCTAAGTTAGATATCAAATCCGTAATTGTTTGATCTCTCTAATTTGCGAAGCAACTAAGATTTAATAATTTGCTGCGTCA
>CM075780.1:33052808-33135308 GCA_037974665.1 Ehretia macrophylla
GGCTGGTTGTGTGACTTTCTGACTTCGGGTGACAGGGAAATAAGAGAGGTTTGGGGGAGATACAGAAGGACCAGATCGTTGAAATCGCAACTTTAAAGAAGAAGAAGAAAATGAAGAAATGAAGCCTTTTCATCCCTGAGATCACTGAATCTTTTCCCATGTCGAAAGAGCTGAATTCCATCCAGCCTCTTATTGCCGGGAACGAGCAAGCTGAGCCCTCTCTCCCTTCCGTTTCCGAAGTGGAGGAAAGGGTTCGCACCTACCTTGAGCAGCATGGTTGGCCAGAGGAATACGAGTTGGAATTCCTATTAGAGTATTATGCCCTTCTCGACTGGCTCGCGATTTCACTTTCTTTCCATAGGCCTCAGTTAACAAAGAATCTCATTATATATGGGCGAATAAAGCAAGAGAAAAAAATCCTTCTTTCTTTAAAGAGAGTCCTACTTATCCATTTCGCTGATTCTAGTCTCAATTCTTTGTCCGGAGCCTCTAATCAAGATGATTTTTGGGTCTTTGACGATTTTCAGTTAAAAAAAGAAGAAAGCGAGAACTATTTGAACTGCCTCTTGCAAGTTCTTGATGGAGAAAAATCTTTCTTGGAAAAAGAAAAAAATATAAAAAAGGGTGCCCATCCTCCTTTTAGCCCAGTCCCTTCCCGAAGCAATACGAGAGTCGGGACCACTCCAAAAAAGGTTGATTCGCTTGCCCTTACGAAATCCAATTGAGAACTTGAGTGAAGAACGATTGATAGCCACTTTTTGGGGCTGCATGAAGAGGCGGAGAAGCACTCTTCCTCAAAAAGCTTGTCAACTCAATCAAGCACCCAAAATACAATACAACAAAACCTTGGTCAAACTCGTAGATTACATACTCAAAAGGGACATGAACCAAAGGCCTTTTCCCCCCGAATTCCTTCGGCGTGAAATTTCCACCTCCGTATTCGAAAAAAATGAGAATTGCGTGATATGTACGGACCAGGGTTCATTTTGCACCTCCGCACACAAAGAATACGCACTCCCCTACCTACTCGATCTGTATGGGGGCGAGATAAGACCTGAAGATCAACAATTTTTTTGCCGGAAGAATTTGAAAAACGTTCCAATGAACTGGATTTCATTGATATGAGTGTCCGTGAAAACACTTTACGAGGGGACCCCCTCTCCTTATTCCGCTCTGCTATTATTCCATTAGAAAAAGAAAAAAAGAAAAAATCAAAAGAAAGGAGGAGATCATCAAGGTATTTAAGAACCTAACGGGAAATTTTCGCTTTGTTCGGCACGAAGAACCCAATCTTCTTGATTATATGGTTTGGCCATTAAGGACGGCGGTCAGAGTACTTGACCCCTCAAAGTTTGATAGATACTCTCCACACGTGACACGAGATAGCCCAAAAGGGACCTTGCTCGATCAGAAAAGAAAAGTCAATTTTCAATCAACTGAGGATCCAATCCACTTTCAATCAATCGACGACTGCTCTTCTTCCATTCTGAATGTCTTAAAGTGTACCATTCAGAAAAGGTAGGGTTAGAGGGCGCTCTAAGGAGGAGATTTCTAAAAAGGATTCCCAATTAATTAGTAGGGGAAGACCCTTATTAAATAACTTAGCTCGAACATCCAGAGTTAGATGCTTAACCCATGTCATCCCTTTTAGCCTTAGAAAGTGTTATTCCATAATCTATCATTCTCAAAAATTCCCCAAAAGGCCCCCGGGCTTGACAAGTTCAGCAAAAGCGTAGAGAGAGTGGGCTCTACCTAGCTTAGCCTATCCAATATCCGATTCAAAAAGAGCTTGGATTGTAGTTTTTCCTCTCTCTGTATAAAGTAAGTCAGTCCCAATGTTGGGCAGAGCCCATTGTCAAAGGATCGTTTCGCTGGAAGGCTTGCTTGAATATAGCTACTCCTATTAAAAGGAATTTTGCACTCTATACGGTATGGCTACAAACCGAATGAAGAAGTCGGAAGCAGTTCATCGCCTGTGGGAGCTTGCTGATAGTGAGAAAGCCATAATCTATCTATCGGATTGCCTATTTATCTATCTGTCTGGTGAAGAGACTCTCAATAGGGCAAGCACCCAATACCTCGTCGAGTCCAAAGTTCCAGCTCAAGCAGTTCAGTCCCAAAAAGAGATGTCTGCCTTTGTTCTTGTTCAAGCTAAAGCTTAGTCTGCTGGCTTAAGTCGCAAGTCAAGTAATGGAGATCCAGTGACAGATAGAAAGGAGAGTTAGACTAGAATGCAATAATGAATCTCAAAAAGGTCTGCTCCCGCAGTTAGGATTACGACTTTGTAGGTTTCCAGTAAAAGGTATACGTAAAAATTTGATTTTCTTTACCCAGACTATATCCTATGTATTCTACTCGTATCATAGCATGAGACCCTCTCGGAAGTAGTTGAAGATCTAAATCTAAAATCCCTAGCTAATTGATTCTTTAACTCTATCTGTCAATGGGGAGATCCGATGACAGACTCCATAGATCGAGCATTTTCCTTTCTCTTACTATTAAAGTAGGGTGGTTGGGCTCACATTGAAGACTGCGGATCGCTTAGCATCGGGGTGATTTACTTTACTGACAAAGACAGAGAGGGTGGTCGGCATCACCGATCTTATCCTTGAGTCCCCGGACGAAGGTGAGACCAACCAACTTATGATTAGCGAAGTCCTTTCCAACTCCGTCGAATGGTTTTATTCATCTTTTCCCCCTTCTTTCAGTTCTTTGTCAGTCAGTCGACTCCTATCCCTCGAAAGATTGTCGAACTTCAGGGTTATTCATCAATATATGGGTAATCTTCGGCGGTCAGAGAAGATAAGATCTCTATGAAAGCAGGAGGTCTTAACATTAGTTTGTCTTCAAATACGGGAAGGTTAGACATTCAGTTCGATGAGGGCAGGTTCCTACATATTAATTTGAATTGATTGATTGAGAAAGCTGGTTCCGTAGCATTAGAAGCTAAGTATCCGGAAAGAAGGAGGAATGAGGATGTGGAAAAGAAGAGACGGTCTTAGACCTTATCTTAGCTGTTTAAATAAAGCAGCGGCTAGGTCTCTATCCCCGGATTCACTGAAAAAAGGGTTTTAGATGGGATGGACAGAAGAGTTTAAACGGGCGAGTGACTTTAAGGTTCCACTGGTTCAAAAGGCTAAAAGGCGGAGTAGTTGATCCAGTAGTTCTAAATATAGATAGAAGAATCCCGAATGAACAACCATCCACAAATGTCAATTCATTCGAGCAAAAGAGTGCAACAATCCTTTCCTTTGGCACATGTCCCGTAAACGAGTAAAAAATGCCTTGTAACCTTTCCCTTTTCCTTTTCAGCCAGTCCAAGAGTTCAGTTCACTCGAAAGCGGGTAGCCATTAAGAAAAACGACTGTTGGATATTTGGTTTGAACCACTTGCCCCACCCCTTTAAGTACTGGTGAAAGGGAAAGAGCGCTCTTGCCCTTTACCCAAAGAGTACAAGAATGACAATCCACCTATTGGTATGCTGCTGCCCTCAACCGACCTGATCGTCCCAATCTGGTTGTCCTCACTAAAAACAGATCCACAATCTCTTATCTAATGAATATGAATTTGCTATCAAATTTTCCCTTGCCTAGCTGCCCATTGCTAGAACTTCCAAGGCAAAGGTGGTTGGTGTGGCAAGGCAAGCAACTCCTCTTTTCGAAGTAGAATGCCTACCCGAGCTATCTTAAAGTAAAGCTCTAACGGTTAGCTATAGGTAAAGTTGTCTCAGAGCCGGAGACACAGGCCGCTACTCCTTTAGAAACGGGGAATCCACAAGGAAGGATATGATACAGAATAAGGACCTAAAGTTGTTTGTCAGATGAGACCGAGAACCGAAAGATGTCTATCAAAGAGCGAGAGGGATTGACTAGACGGCTGTCAACCAGCTTTGAAGGTTTCAAAGCCTTTAGAGTGCCCCTGAATGGAAGGAAAGAAAGAAAAAATAGAACTCTATCCTAGCTACCGGGGAAGGGGAGAGGGGAACTGAGGTAACCATCAAACTATAGAACCTCACCTCAAACAAAGGCCCTCGGAAGAGCCTGAAGTAGAGAAACCTACAAATAACAGAATACCTGCCAAAAGCTTCACCTCGGTAAACCTTTGGAATACAAATCGTCGAGCCGCCGACAAATCCCAGGGTTCACTAAAACAAGGGGTACTCTGCGAAAGACTACTAAGTGACCTGTCGAGCTGATCTGACACCAAGTGGGCCGCACCTCTGAGGACTCAATATGAAAGAGAAGTGGTTTCATCTCTTTATCAGTTGACTTACTTAATACCTTTAACCCCGAAAACCTTCGCTTGCTTGGAGGCTCACGCAGCACAACCTAAGCGCAGAGCCAAGCCCAACCATTACAGTCAAGAGAGGCGCGGGCGGATAAAAATGCCTATAGATGAGGTAGGCGAGGGTAGCTTGTTGGCAGCGTGTATGGTAGTCTTTTGTTTGATGAGAATGGGAACGACAATTGACTGCAACCTTTTTCGACCTATTGGGTGGAGGCAACTGATGGAAGACAGCACGAGGCAAAGCAAAGGGCAGAGCTTCGAGTGACTTGTTAGGGCTGTTGAAGAGAAAATAATCAAGTCACTCGAAGCTCCTCTGGCGCGTCCTAGCTGAGCGGTCCTCGCCTGCACAAGCAAGCAGATTAGTCTCCTCATTCTCTTATTGTGCCGGCAGGCCTGGGCGAGCGAGGTAGGGTTAGATTAGAAGGAGGAGGACTGCGAACGTCCATCCCATGAAGCGCCAGGGAACCATGCATTCCTCCTGGGCTGGGCTCTCACGTGTCCGGGGTCAGATCAGATCAACCAGCGACCAGTTTACGAAACAAGGAGTGTTGCAAGGGCCAGGAGATTGATGAAAGAACCTGGCCGAAGTCAGTCTTTTGTTCAATTCCACAGTTGGAAGGATGTCTTTCCCTTCTCTTAGCAAAGTAGGAAAAAGTCAAACTTTTGACTTGCTACAAACTGGGCTCAGGGACTGCAGTCAGCCGCTTCCTCTGTAGTCGTCAGCTCGTTCTTGACAGATCCGATCGGGTGTTCATAATCTGGAGTAAAAAGATTCAAACCTTTGCATGCCGGTAGCAAAAACCAATACCTTACCACTTGGCTATACTCCATATGGACGGTAGGAACAGGGAGAGGGGGAAGGGGGAAGCAGGGCTCGAAGAACGAGCCGAGCTGTGCAAGGACACAGGGATATAGCAAGTAAGCAGTGGGGTTCTCCCTTTAGGACTGACTACAACAAGCTCGCGACTCTAATAAAAAGAAACGGTAAGCTCTCTGCTCTATTTGCTTGCAATGCTATGCCTATCAAAGTTAGCAAAGGCTTCTGTTGTGTAACCTTATACTCGTTACGTTGTTCGACTGAACTCGTTGACTCTGCGTCCACTGAAAGCCCTTGGTACTTGTCTGATCAATCACACTGATAGCTTCAATAGTTCACTGAAAGCCTTTAAGAAAGAAAGACATAATAAAGGGTTGGTTGCGGGTGACGAAGGTTACCAGGCCGATGCGGCCGGTTACCGGGAACCTTATGGTTCCCGGGAGACGACGTTCCCTTTGTAAAGTAGTCATTTTGATAACTAATTAGAGTTGACATGAAATGGATCACGGAAGAAGACATATCCGATGAATGAATGATTTAATCCCTTCCTACTCACACGGGTTCTTCTATTGAAGAGGTTCCCCTTCTTCTATGTAAGGTGGGGCATACATAAGAGCGGAACCTAGATAGAACGCGTAGCGTCGGCCCCGACCGCTGATACAGTTACCGTGCAACCCAGCTCTTACTATTGTCGCCTATAGATATAGATGGGAGGTAGGCGGATGTAGCTTGCTTCTCTTCTCCTAGGCTACCTGCACATGTTATTTGTGAAGAAAAGGCAGCGAGCGATTCTTCGCTTAGTAGAGTTATCGGCCATCAGACGATGACCACTTCTTGTTCTCGCCCAGCCAACTCCATTCCTTTCCTCATCAGTCGAGTTACTTCATACCTTTGATTTGATTATCATTTAGAATCCTAGACTAAAGAAGAAGGCTCCTGAATTAACGTAGGGCCAAATCAGCAGCAGGAGAACTGTACTAACCTGCCGCCGGTGACTTTCTCAAGGCTCTGCAGGAGAAGAAAGAAAGTCCGGGTCCAATTTAGTTTGAAACGAAGGTCCACCTTAGTCCCTATTCTCTCTTAAAGCTTTATAAAGCTCGGCGAGAAAAGGTTGGTTAAGAACTATTGATTGTAAACCATAGCAGTTACAGTCACTCAATGGAGATGTTCGTCTTTTTGCACCTCTCCTTCTTGCTTGCTTACCTAGCTCTTGTTTTAGTGGCTCTTCCTCTTTTCTAGGTTTTTTTTTTTTTCTGAATGTTAAAACGATAGATTTTTCGTTTGCCAATGAAATGGACCACCCTGATTCGATTAATAATAGGATTCTTGGTGTCAGAAAGGTTTTGTGACATGGACGCCCAGCCCAACTCGGTCGATCGGTTGGCCCACCTAACAGATGATGAGACTCTCGATCGACTTGATCAAATTTTGAAAAGTCTTGATCACTATTTAGAACAGTGGAGCTTTCGATCAAGATCTTCTCGCCTCCCCCGTTTGGGCTCTCGTTCGAATCGAAACCTTTATGTGTTGGTAGGCTTTTGACTCAATCTAATAGCCTACCTATCGGGCACCAATAAAAGAGAAAATTTGCGCATGGGCTCATCATTTGATGCAGAGCCAATGCGAGATGGAGAAGTGGGGATTGATAGCTTTCGAGAACCAGTGGAAAGAAAAAAGTTATTCCCTGCATTCCTTCCTTTCCAAAAATAGTAATTAGTTTAGGCTGGCATAAAAGATTTGATTGAATTCCTTGCCTCACCCTGAGATGAGAGAGAAGGTCTATTTGACTCGAATCCTAGACCTAATCTTTAATCCTACACCGGTTAATGATGCGATGGGAGAAGTTTTGATTTTGTCATTTTTTCATCAATGCTGGCCCAGTCGAGGCTCTTCCATGCCCAATCCTGATGGACAAACCTTCGATTTGTCCCTAGCTCTATAATCCACCCTTCTTCCCCAGTCCCTGAAAACCCTCCCGGGGGCCTAGCCCTCTTTCTCATCTCGAGTCTTAAGTTCAGCGGCTTTTATCGTTGATGAACACCTGCGCTAATAAGACAAGGGGCAGTCTATGCCTTGAATGAATCAGTAACAACGGATTAGGGGAATGAGGGATCAAAAGATGGATAGGGGGAATGGCCTATCAATCATTGGTGGACCTTCTCTTGAACCAGTCACGGAACTCTCAACTGAGGTGTTTAGGTTCTAGAATTCCATTTCTAGTTAGGGGTTTCGATTCGAAGGTTATAAAATATGGTGCAGGTTCATCTCTCTCGACTAGTTCAGGTTCAAGGGAGGGTGATCGAGGGGACCCAGACTTTAGATCTCTTCTCTATGGTGGGAGCTTTCTTTAGTATCAAAAGTGTGTTGGGGAGGCCAAGGAAGACAGATTGGATCGAGAGGCAATGCTTATGTCTCTTCTTTATCGATAGGATTCCCATCATTTTCAGTCTCCGGCAAAGGAGACAGGGGCGAGGCACCGAACATGTTTTATCCTCAATCTCCATCCGTCATTAGGAATCTCAATTCGCTTTTCCTATTCACTAGTACACTTTGCGCTACAACTAGCAGCCCCTTGTATAGTAAGCGAAAATGCTAGCTCGCTAGCTAGCTACAACTAGTTATAGCCCCAACTTTTTTGGGATATTTGAAGAAGCCTATTGAAAAAGAGAAGCGTGCTAGCATGCAACGGCTGATGAAAAGCCAGCAACTTGTTAGGAATAGGTTTTGGCTCGCCCCTCTCTTCTTAGGTTGATAGGTTTGGAACCCTATATAAAAGGCTGCTTGCTGCTCGCCCCTATCTCTAAAGGGGCTTATGTACTCCACTCGTTACCACTAAACGACGAAGCCAGGAGCGGACGGAGGGACTTGAACCCTCAACCTTAGCCTTGGCAAGGCTATGCTCTACCATTAAGCTATTTCCGCCAGCTACGGCAGTGGCAAAGCACTACTGAGCAATTCACGTATCACTTAAGACGGACGACTTCTGTTTTTTAGCCGGACCACAGTCTTGACCTCCAATCGAGCTACGAACATGAGGAGGTAAGCGGCTAGGGGGGAGAGGGGCAGCTAGGCTGCCTTTTCAATCAATCTCCGGCCGCTCAGTGTCGCTATTGGTGCGAGTTGTAAGGAGTCTTGGTCTCGAGTCAAGCTGGGGCCTCATCTCGTAACGGGAATGAGTGCACCGCAAGACCAGACAAGTTGCTCCCTCGCCTCGCAGCGGCGGCATCTGTCTTTCAAGTTAAGTTATTTCCTAAGACGACTCCTCTTATTCTATGATAATCCAAGCTGTAGCTCCATAAGTCTGCTCCGAACTGGTCGATTCCTAAGCCATTCGTTCTCCCCTCTTGGTTGGCCTTTGCTAGCCACTAGAGCAAGTAAGAGAACCGTCAGTGAATGAACTTAAAGAACCGCAGATTTTGATCGAATTGTACACCTTTGTGTCTGGCTATGTATATGGATGTGCATAAAGAAGGGACGGGACATCTCTCTCCTTTTTTGGGGGAAGAGAGAGGGAAGAAGCTGCAGCGGCACCTCATGAACTTCTTACTGGGGTAGTACTATTGTCATTTGCGAGTGTTTGGATGCACGTGCTTTGTTCATATTCCTGCGCAGTTAAGAGAAAAATTGTCCCCAAGGCCTTGTGTCTTTCTTGGATATGCTCATTCCGGATATAGATGCTATGACGTGAAATCCAAGAGACTCGATGTATCCTTGAATGCTTTCTTTAATGGAGTCACCTCATATTTTCCTTAACCTAATTAGTCAGCCTCGGGGGAGAATGATGATGGAGTTGTATTGCGGCCTTCTCCTGTTCATCAACTCGAACCTCATTCTTCTGCAGTTGATGTTATGGATTAGCCTCACTCTTCAGGCCAGCTCCTTTGCTCAGCATTTTCTGCCGATTGTTAGCCTATTCAGTTGACCTCAGAGGATTCCAGTCACCCAACATAGCATGTTTATTCTCAGCGGCGATTACAGTCTCTTTCCCAGGGTCAGGCTACTCCAGAAGATCAGTAGTCTAGCCCAGTTGCTTCCCTTCGTTCGCTTCCTTATACATTACCATTTCATCTACCAGTTTTCTGAGTAGATTTGATCACTGTCTCATAAGCAGTAGGGACCGCGAGAGAGCTTATTTCGTGTTCGAGATCAAGATGGTCCCCTATTTCTTCTTCTTTGCGACTAACGGCCTATCGGGTGCAATAGATTCAATTGATGGCAGCACAAGAGCAAAAGAAAAGCACTCCTGAATTCACCCAGTCCTTCTCACTTCTGGTTCATCAAGATAGGCTGGATAGCAGCACATCTTTATTTCTTCCTTCTTCCATTCGTTGCTTGAGAAAAAGCTATGGGACTTGTAGGAGTGCACTGGAGTTTTCGGGGCTTGGCCTTTCAGCCGTAGCTTGCTGTTATTCCAGCAGCATTTGCAGCCTCCTTTCGAGGCCTCTGCTCTGGGATAAAACTAGCTAGGCATCTTCCTCAATCTTGTTAACCGATTCACTTTTACTCACCATCTCCTTACCATGCTAGCTTTGAATAGCCAGGCATTACCTTGGAATGGTAGACTGAAGACCAAACCTTCATTACATTACAAAGGCGAAAGGGGCCCCCTCTTTGCTTTCGCTTAGCCTTATCTTATAAGCCTTGCTAGAATAATTCATAAAACCTTGCCTATCATTTTGAGGAGAAGGCTTTCCTCTAACTAAGTTAGACTGCCTCTTACGAGCAGGTAACCTACCTTCTAAATCATGCTCCACTAGACTTTCTTCTGAGCCACCTTTGAAATAGTGAAAATAAGCTAAGGAAGAACGGTGGAATGTGGGGAGAAAGCGATATCATTCAATTATTTTTGGGGTTGGACGTTCATGATTTCTTACACCACTACCGGCAGAGAAGATAAAGGCTATTCCTATCAAAGACCGTATTTTTCCAAACACCGTATTCCGCCAAAACCATTTACTACGCAAACAAGGACTTGATTAGCTACTATTAGACGTTAATGTCCGAGTTCGTAACTCCTTGATGACTTTCTTACCTTAATTAATAGATAGCTGTAGTAATAAGGCTTCTTCAAGGAAAAGAGAAGATGTAGATTCAATCCCAACAGTTCCCATCTTTGGTGTGTTAAGCGGAAGAGGGGGCAGGGCTTTAATGCCCATTCCCTAGCCAACTATCTTTCCTTCTAAGACTGTTCCCATTAAGGCAATGCAATTATTAATGTCCGATCAATAGTAATAGTGTTGTGGCACTTCTTCTGACTTTCTTGTTGAGCATAAAACTTCTGGTGGATTTGATGTGGATGTCACTTGCTTGCTCTAGAAGAAGCTGCTATTGAATGAATCAGCTGTGAACGAATCGGATGTTGCAAGAAAAGAAAAAGGACTTTGGTTCTTTCTTTTGTCGATTCCGCCCATTGCAAGAGGTTAGGCTTTCTTAGAAAGAATACGGGATTAGAGTCTAATATAATATGTCCATTTTGAAAGAAGGAACTGCACATGAATAGGCTCTTCCTTACGCCTTCAAGGAGGAAGCGGGGATGGCACGTATGAGTAGCTATCACAAATCGAAGGGGAAAGAAAGAGTTAATCTATGAGGAGGGGGGGAAGAAGATGGCTCAGCTCTTAGCATATCTTTTTCTTTTCTTTGCTGATTCCTCTCAATGAAATTTGCCATGTTGCACTAAGTTACTTACGAATGTATGCATGTTGTCTGGGAACACTTTGGGGTGAACACCCATCCGAACAAGTAGGGTCAATAGTTCAACATTCAGGCCGTAACATTTAGCAACAAAAAAATCTTTAACCCAACAAGTGCTCTCCGAACCAAGCTAGATAGTTTCCTATTACTAGGCTCATCAACCAATCTGGACTTTGATTCTTATTATTCCTACTGGATATCAAAACAAACCATAAGGATTGTTTCCAGCCATGAGTTCCCCTATGACATAAGCGCTCTTGGGTAGGATGGGCTATCATCTGCCAGGTCTTTGAGTGCCTGTCGTACCACGCGGTTGGTGCACTAGGCTGATCGAGACTCAACTTTTTGGATCTGGAACCTGTGCCCGGCCCGGTCTGCCAGCTCTTAGTGGCTCTACGTTTGGTCGTGCGTAGGAGTAGCTCAAACAAAGAAGAGTCTGGTCCGGTCTGAATTCAGGCACGGCCCGCCCGTCTGCTGCTAGGTCTGGGAATGGCGCCAGGCGAGGGCGCCGCTATGCCCCTTAATGAATCGAATGGTCCTTTGACCTTCATTTGATTCCAACGACCGGCATAGATCTCATGAGACCCGCCCACTAAACCTATGAAAAAAGCCCTGCCCTTTTTCTTCGCTAATAGGAAAGTAAGCAACTTCTATTAACGCTGAACCTTGAGTCGGATTGATCGTGTCATGTGCAACGTCCATCAATGATGGTTCATTAATATCCATTGATTTAGGCTCCTTTCCCCTTCTCAACTACGAAAAAGATCGAGAGGGGCCCGAACCAAACCAAGAACGGAAACGAAAGCCCTTCGATTCACTCCCCATTCTCTCTTAAATAAATAAAGCTCACCCTCGAGCCCTGGGCCGGTCGGCCGGGTCTTTCCCTGTTGTTCTATTCCCACCACGAGAAAGATGCACGGAAGAGGTATGCCCAGCGCGCGGAGGATCCGTTGAGAGTTTGTCTCGGTAGGGAACTGTACGATCTTTTCCCCTATTATATAGAATCAATAAAAAAAGAGGTCAGTGCTACGGCCCCCTATTGTTTGATCCAATATTGACCGGAGACGAGCCCCGACTTCCATAGGTCCTTGGTTTGACCTCCCGTAGTAGTCCTTGCTTTTAAGAAAGCAGAGCGGGACTAATTTCTCGTACTTGCTCAGTGTGCCCCCTTTTCTTCGAGTGCCCCGCCCGGTTCACTGGGCTGTTGGCCTACCAAGCACTTGCCCGCTGCTCTTGCTGCCCACTTAGCGGGCGGAGCGTTCATTATCCTGACTTTTCTCTCTGCTGGGGCCCTCCCATTTTTGACGCCATAAGCTATGGCAGCTCTAGCTCGCACAGGGGCTCGCCCTGCAAGGCCAGAGTGGGCTCAGCGGTCAGCCTCCATTCGAATTATGTTAGGGGTTCTTTCTCTTTTGCCAGATCTAGAGAGATACTACAAGTCCTCCGCCCCAGATTCCATCGCCGCGGCTATCTAGTTCATCGGTACTACCAAAAAGTCTCATGCTTACGTTACTCTTACTGATGGTTTGATTATCTTGGACCACGAAGACCCCAGTCGTGCTTCTGGTTTCTATTCCCATCATCATATTGATGATAAATCTCCTCGTGCTCTGCCATAATAACTTGGAGTCTGTATCATGGTGAAGATAAGGCAAGGCTGTGATTCTTGCTAAAAAAATAGACCGAATGCGTTCGAGTTATTGGCTCGTCCGACACGGCAGCATTCATGAGTCGCTCGTTCAACTGTTCCTCGGAGACAGGGTCGAGAAGTACCATGCATGGTTGCCCCCCGTCTTTTCCCTAGTGCGAGCCTTATTTTATTAGTTTAGTAAAGTCAAGCTTTGGCTCCCTGGATAAAAAAAAGGGGGGACTTCTGCAACGGGCTATGCCACCCAAACCAACTGAGGGAAGTCGCATCCGTCCCATCACAAGCACCTACAATGTCATGATCCTATTGGTTTACCCTTTTTTTCTTTGGTAGTTTAACGGACGGTCGCTCCTCCAACAAGAAAAGGTATAAATATGGAAACTTCTCTACCATTAGGATCGAAGAATTTATGGAGGAAATCGGGTTTTAAATTCCCAGAAACTGTACGATTATATAACCAAAGGGAATGGGCCGCGCCTAAAATCATCCCAAGCGCTGCTAATGTGGCTACTAAGCTATTTCTTTGGAAAGCTCCTACTAAGATGAGAAATTCCCCGAAAAAGCTGCTAATACCAGGTGAACTCATATTGGCCAAAGTGGAAGAGAAGAAAATGGTAGGGAAATTTGGCATGGTGCTCACTGAACCTCTATAATATCTAACAAGTCGAATCTTATGTCGGTCATATAGAACACCAACACATAGAAAAAGGGCTGAAGAAACCAGTCCATGACTGGACATCGGTAGAATGCTACCTCCAATTCCCTGTATGTTCGATAGAGCCAAAGATTCCCCCACTGATCGGAGTACGTCGATTACCCCCCGAACCGTACAAGATAGTTACCACCTATCATACGGCTTTCTAACTTAACTTCTTTTTCTTGTCGTTCTGCTCTGTTGATTGATGGTAGTATAAGAGATTTGTAACCCCCCGAAATTATTTACATAATAATGGTTCCTGCTTCCTACCCATAGTTAGCATGTATTTCCCCGGGTCATACTTGAGTATCACATCGTAGACTCCCGCCCCAACTCTATCTTCCTTATCAATGAACCAGAACATAATGCATAGGTGCTGTTCGATGCAGCGGGGACGAGACAAGGTGACATACTACGATTACGTACAAAAGTGCTGCCATTCGTCTCAGCAATATGGAACATCTCAACAGTTCCCATTCTTGTATGGGGTCCTATCGGGATAGGTAGGCCCAAGCCTTTCCCCTCCCCCTCCCTCCATAAGACCCTCTTTCCTCCTTGGGAAGGATAAAGAAGAGAAGAAAGGATTCCTTTTTTTCTTTCATGTGAACGGGGTTGGTGGGGCTTGTATCGAAAGGTTTTTTATGCTATACACCACGTTGAGAACGACCAACCTCCTTTGTACTTGAGTCTTTTTTTACCTCGAAAGGGAGGTCCTCCTTATGATGTTACGGACGGCTGTCCGAAGTGCAAGGGGTAAACTTGGACTCGGATAAGATAGGATTGTGCGTGCCGGGCCCTTCGGGTGTCATGTTTTGGCTGAGTTTACCGTACCTCCAACTCCTAGGCTGTAATATTTTGTTACGTTCTACTACTGTTATGCCAGAAATCAAAGGTTTCACACGAGCTCTGTTCTGCGGCGTGGTGGCAGGACCGCTTGGGGAGTGGCTTTAGGTGTAGATAAGGTTAAATCTGCAGGGGTCATGCAAATACATAGGCCCCTTCCCTTATCTTTTGGTGGTTTAGAAGGAACTTTCTAATATACGGTCCCTCGGAGCGAAGGGTTAGGCAGGTAGTATGGGCCCTCTGACTTCCAGCTATGTGCTGTGCGGCTCCTACGAAGCGAATGAAGGGAAGCTCGAAGAGCTTACGCTTACTCTCAGCCTCTTTGATTGGTAGGCTGGCGGGCTAAGCCCCCTACTTAAGATTCAATTCATAAGGCTAATTTTATGTTGTCGTGACGCTTTAGTTAGGCCGACTACTATAGGCTAGCTACTTCCAGCTTCTATAGTGGCCCTTCCACTTTGGTCTAGTTTTAGTTTATATTGGTACTGAATGAGCATGTCAAACAAAGGCGAGCAGTATAAGCCCTTCTTCGGCCTGGGAAAAGCAACGAACTCTATAAGCTCGGGCTTTGTTCACCTTTGGACACGAATATTATTCCGTTCTCAGCGAAAACCTACCTTAGGGATTGAACAACAATAAGATAAGTCGATGTTCAATCTAAGACAGGGCTGAGCGCTAATAGCTTGTAGTGAACAACCCCCTTATGAAACCAACCGAAAGCAGCCTTTGGTACTTAAGTAGTTAAGGTTTGGAACCCTTGTAACTATGATAGAAAGCTATTTGCTTGTTGCCAAACTCTTTGCCTTTCTTTTGAATGAAAGTAGGTCGCGACTCTTGTATTTTAGTTGGTCGGGAGAAGCTACCGCTTCATAGACAACTTCACTTCCTCGTCGCTTCTTTTTGGCAACTCCCTTCTACTTTGCTTGCTTCTCTCGCGCTTGCTTACGAGAAGGCTTAAAGTCCTTTTCGCTAGGTCCAAAAGCTTCCCAAAAGATCTGATTCAACAGAAATCCCGCATATTGAGCGTAGCTGATATGCGGCTACGGCTAGGCGATCATATTATTCCATAAAATACTTTTATATGTATAGAGAGATCCCCTAGATATACAGATAGAATAGATGTTTATGGATAGACACACATTCCATTGATTCTTAGTTTTTCAGTTGAAAAATCTCGTCGATCCAAATGAATCATTCTTTTGGTCTCTCTTCGCTCCCCGCCCCGAAACTGATCCACGGCACAGCGCCCATTCGCTTTGCGCGCGAGAAGGCAACGAAGTTCAGTTCATGAGACCGCAGCGGAATGGAGCAGCCGCGACACTAAGTTCCTTAACTTTGCTGGATCTCGCTAGTTCCACCTAAACGGTAGGTAGGCGGCGGATGTGTGGTGTTTGGAGTTGTCATTCGTGCACCTATCCCCAATGGAAGAATGAGTGATTAGTTCCCCTGCAGATCATGGCCTTACCACTCGGTCCCCGATGGCTAGCGGGGGATTCGGTATAGCAGCTAACGTTCGTTTGGGCTGTGCGTTCCTGCTGGACTGGATACATGTTAGTTGTGGGAAGTATGGTTCCGAAAGTGACTTTGGTTCGCCAGTTCAGGATCAACACCTCGCTTTACGTTAATGGACCTATAGGTCGGGTCGGGTGTCACGCCCCGACCCAACCCCCAAGCTAAAGGTTAAGTCCGGACCTGACACACGGACAGAGTCTCCCCTGTACCGTGGACATTCCAAAAACCTGTAAACACCTAAACAAAGTCCCAACAATACAATACAAGCTTTTCTCAATTAAACAACAAAGCTATAAGGCCATCCGAGCCTTATGGTACACAATATCTCCAAAACACACAAGCATGCGAGAACTTGTTATCAGCATAGTTTTATAATCATAACATTCTAGGAAATCAATAAAACAACTTAAAGGATAATGCATTCTACATTAACCAGCCACTCCCAAGCATACAAGGAAATAAAGGCAAGAATAAAAGTTATTACAAGACATGGCTTCCAATTCTACACCACAATCTACTATCCTTCAATTTGCACAACAACATATACATAGCCCTTAGGCCACAAAATAGTACGTAAAGTAATAAGATAAATCTTCCACATAGCAGCAAATTCATTAACCACCTCAAGCTATCAGGCACAGCAACTAAGGTAAAGGCTCAATCTGAACTTCTTCTTCCTCAACTAAATCAACAAGCTGGGGATCACCTTCAGCGTCTCCTGAAACAGATATTGAGGTATGAGCAACCACTGTTGCCCAGTGAGGGATATAGTCCCGGGGCGTGCAATGCAACATATAATACAATTATACAACAATAACACTTAGACAATTAAAGAAACAACGATAACTTAAATAACCACACATTTAAAAGGATACATTTCACTCAATCCCCTATACACCAATCTTCACTGGTCTTCAATCACGATCCACGAACCACGAGCACGATCACGATAAGCCGGCATAACCCCAATCACTCCAGTGGGTGTACTCCGGATGTACCCCGAATCCTACGACCCAACATCCCCTGGCAATCTCCGGACCAGGCGAATGAGGGACTAGGGCACGGAGTTTGAATATCCACCGGCAAGCCCTCTGCCGCCCAGCCGATATTCAACACATCCGCCCCTGACACTATGGTTGCGCAACCACTATGCAATGCACTTAACGATGGCAAGTTAATAGCAATAATATAAGCATTAACACATATGAGGATCAACAAAGTAGGTTGACCTCGATGCAATTAGAATAGAACAATTATATAAGCAAATATGCAGTTTTGCAAAGAGACATTACAAAATAACCATAGAATTATACCAAAAGCTCCAAATCAACTTAATATCACATATAAACACTCAAGAAGTCATGCCGTGTGTTTAGAAGTGTGAGACAACCGAAATTACACTTAACCCCTTCATTTTACAAACTATTTCTCTTCTAAACCAAAGTTAATGATTTCATTTTCAAAGGAAACTCTCCCAACCTTCTAACTAACCCTCAAGGTACCCTCTCAACCCTCTAACTCATTCAAATGCCCGCGTTTACCCCGAAAGCCCCAAATTCCCTCTTATGGCTTTAAACTACACATACATTGTCCGGGCTTCAAACAAGGGATATCAAGGCATCTATAGCACCTAGGTAGCCTAAGGATACTAGAATTGAAGCCCGAATCCACCTGGATTCGCATTAACCCCAAAAGCCCCAAGTTAAAGTCGGCTATTTTCCATTTTTAGGCGATTTAAGGGCAATGCAAGTGCACGGGGCTATTAGGTTATCTTCACTAGCACCTAAGGCATCTATTAGAAGCATTAAATCAAGCTAATTCGAGCAATTACACAAAACCCTAGAAAAAACGTCACTATTCACCCTAAAAATCAAACTAACGATTCTAACCGTTTAAATTGCGAAACGACGGTTCAAATGTGTTCTCTAGCATTCATATAGATGGTATATTAGCATAGATAACAATTACAATGGCATTTAATCATATTTTCAACAAATCAAGAAATGAGCAACTATTTAAAAATGCAAAACAAGTCGTGAAATCCCTCACCAATGTGCGTAGGAGCCTCTAGGAAGCTTGCACACACCCTAATCTAGTTGCTCTAGGCTTGGAGTGGCTTGAATCGAAGAGTTGAAGAGCAAAAATGGTTTTTCCTCACTGTTTGCTGCTGTCGGCCAGCTCCTGCTCCAATTTCAGCTTTTATTTTTTTTTTCTTTGTTATCTAATGAGCTAAATAAGGTTATTTAATGATTGGCTAAGGTGGGGTCTTGATTGGGTGGTTATGTGGCTTCTAAAATGCGCGTAGTAAGCTTAAAAACGAGCCTAAGGTGAAACATGTGTGCTAGTTAAGTAAATCTTTAAGTTAGTTACGTAACACTATTCATTCAACTACAAAAGTCATTTTCTAAACGAGCTCTCCTATCGCTTCTAGCTCAAATGCACATTTTTCTCATTACTTTAATAATTAATATGATTTAATAAAAATGCTAATTAACTAATAGAAGGCAGTTTAAAAATGGAGTGAATAGTAGTCATAAAAGTCAGTTAGTAAGGCACAGAAATAAATGCGCAAACAAGGGATGCACAGTAATTAAATGCATGGCTAAATCTCGGACGTCACATCGGGGCTTTGCGCTGTTTCTTTCTGTGTAGAACGATACCGGGGAGAGAAGGGAATGCGTCGAGGCGGCGAACAAGACAACTACATTTTGGCTTTTCCCTCCATGAGATGCGCCCAGTGCATTGGACCGATGGGATGGATAAGAGAACTGAGCTGGCCTAAAAAGTACTTGGGTGTTCTACGTACGATGTAGACTCTATCAGATACATATCGATTTCTTTCTGATGGATCAAGAATAGATAGTTGTCTCATCAATAGATAGAAATATAAGATTTCCCCTTATTCTTGATAGATTCCCTCTCTATCTTTTTTGATCCATCAGAACAGATCAGACTATCTATCAATCGATTTGAAAATAGCACGTTCATATCGCTTTTCATTCATTTCCACCACGAAAACATAGCCGCCATAATAAGAAGCAGGGGAAGCAGCTATAAGTACTCGCTTCACGCCCTTGAATTCTTATTCACTAATGAATTGGGAAAGCCAACATAAAGATTCGATTCTGACTTCGTAGAGCCGGTGCTGCTCTTGCCTGCGCGTAGGGCCGTCCCCCACTCCCGTCCCGTGGCGCTAAGGGGCCTTTGTTTTTGGAACAGACGGCAGTGTTTTGCTGACTCCTCAAATCAAGCTTTTATTGTGACATGCTATGTTTTCTCCCCCATTGCTAGTAGGTTGATGGGTCACACGCCCGACACACATATTTTGGCCTTGTGTGTCCATAACTCAAAGTAGGTGACCTAACGGCCGCCGCCTGACTAAACATACCAATAGTCACCAGATTTATATGAGCTACTGAGGAGTAAGTAATAATCTTCTTAAGATCAATATGTCTTAAAGTAGTCGAGGAAGTATATATTATAGCAATCGCGCTTAAAGTATAAATGAAAGGAGTGGAGCAAAGTGTCGCTTCGGGAAACATAGGTATTGAAAATCTTAAAAACCCGTAGGTTCCCAATTTTAAAAGAATTCCTGCCAAGATGACGGATTCTGCCGTAGGTGCCTCTACATGAGCTTCGGGTAACCAAATATGAACTGGTACCATAGGCACTTTGACGACGAAAGAGGAGAAAGAAGCAATCCATAGAAAGATTTGGCGCCGCTCACTAAATTCTGTGGTTAATGATATTTGTAGATCGGTTGTTCCTGTTTGGAGAAGAATCTACAGAATAGCTAATAGCATAAAAACAAATCCAAGTATAAAGGAAAAACTGATATGCTGCCTTGATCTTTCTTTGTCTCGAACCCTATACCCCTATAATAATGGTAGAGCAAGGGGTGGCCCCAAAGCTGAATTGACCGGTGGTGGTTGGTCGAAGCTCCAGTAGGTAGCCACTCCCTTCTCAGAGAACTGTACGTGAGACTTCTGCCTCATACGGCTTCGTCCCGAGCTTTCGTCATCGGCCTTGGCATTAAACCACTATCTATGCATGTATTTTCAGCCTGGACTCTCGAATCTTTTGGTTCTTGGGTGGTGGTGAACAATGGTGCTTGCCTTGCGAGAGATGCCCGCCCGTAGGGCCCGGCCTGCTTCCTGCCCAAAGAACCACTCACTAGCTAGCCGGACTAGTGGGGGCCCTATCTGGAGACATACTGAAAACCATGCCTTTCGAACCGAACGCAAGGCCCGTCTTTCAAATCAAAAGAAAATGGGCTCGTTGGGAAAAAATATGGAGTGTGGCCTATAGAGCACATGTAAGGCACAGTCGGGTTGCTCACGCTGCGGATCTCTCTCTATATATAGATAGAGAGAAAGAGGTGTGAAAGTAATAGCCTTATGTTATGGCCGCCCCCCGACTTATGGCCTTTACGCTACTACTACTGTGATATGAGTGGTTCAAATAGGTCTTTCCCAATCATCCTGGCCGGAACTTGTACGCAGCACTTATACGGGCATAAAGGTTTGGAACTCTTTTCTTATCTGAATCTTAAGGACAGGACCCTACCCCATTCTCGAACCCTCTGCCGAGCTCTACCCTGCCCGTATTTCCTTTTGAAGGGGCCAAAAAGATGTCTCCTCCTGCTGCCAACAGTCTTTCTTCAGAATTTGACTGAATGGGTCGATCCTTCCCTCCCGTTTGTTTTAGCAACTTATCCTAAGGTCTCCTCGCCAAGAGCTCCCCGGCGATGATAGAGGAAGCAACCCGCCTGCTGTGGCAGGGCGGCTTTTTTCTTTCACAATAAGACCTGGATGATTATCCCTACCTTTGGTAGCTTACGAGTTTACGTCCATCCCTGGTCGGGTACAGTTTCGTTTCGATTTATCCCTTGTAGACGTTACCCGAATTTGCGCAAGTGTGTCCACACCTCCCCAAACTGACTTAACGAGGAATCCATTCTGGCGAACAAACACAACCCCTAAATACACCTAGGAGCACCCTTTCCTGCATATCCATACAAGACCTGAGTAGGCGGGTCGAGGTCCTACGAGGTACCTACTACTAGGAGTACCCTCCCAAAAGGAAAAAGATATGTTTGTCAGGTTCAGTTCTTCTTAGTTGGGTTGGGCGGGTTCGACCAGAAATGCTATGCTTACATACAAGACAATCCCTCTTCCCAAAAGCTTCGCGGGGACTACTTTACGGACGACCGCCCGTAGGGGGTTTACTACACAAGGCCCCTGCAGAGGAAAAGCTTTATCCCAGCGAATAGAAGATGCTCAGCTCCGCACAACATAGGGATTGGCACACTTTCGGGAAGAACATAGAATAGTAGAAGATCTAGCGTGCAGAAGACAGCGATCATTAGAAATTCACGAATTAGGGATGTTGTTATATACTTTTTCCCATAACTTCTCATACCAGACCAACCTACTGAAATGCAAATAGGGATAAAAAATGTGGTCAATATCACGAAGAATAAATAGATACCGTTTATACCCAAATAACAATTGATGTTTTCATAAGGAAGCCATAGAAGGCTTTCCAAAAATTAAAATTTGGCTGTAGAAGGATCGAATTGTATCCGAAGAACAGGGGGATACAAAAAAGTAATAAGAGAGGCGCATAGACCAATCAATCGTATCGGTCGTATTCTTGAATTTGGAATGAAAAAAAAGAGTAATTCTTCCTAGCAAGGGACACATAATAGGACCACTTAGATCATAATAGCATTCACAGAAATGTTCTAGCATAGAGTAGAATCGAACATGGAAGAGATTAATTGACAACAGTAAAAAGATGGGCGCCTAATTCTAATACAATAGGGGTCCATTAGTGCAAGTTAGCTGAACACCGTGATTGATGAGTGGGTAGGTGGGTTAGGTGCACCTCTCGCCCAGTGGGAAGTAATGAAGCTAGTCTCCCCCCCTGAATGACGAAGTATTGGGGACCCCTTCCCGCGTATGCGCTTTTTTTTTTATATTTTGATTATTTCTATTTTTGAATTACCAATGGAGAATCTTTCAAAAAAAATATCTCTAGCAAAACGCAATTCGTTGAGTTCAATCCAAGGCGCACCTTGCCTTTTTAAAGGTAGCTTAGCTTTCTTATGCCTATTCAGCTAGTGGGGCATTGGGCATAGCCGAAATTCGTCGAAGGGATAAAAAAAAGAAGAGGTTTGAAGATGCTCGACCGATAGGGAGAGGAAGAAAGGGAAGTTTTTTCTTTCTTTCAATCCAAATAAGAGAACAAAGAAAGCACTCAAAAATGAAAATTTTATAAAGAAGTGTTAGTAAGAACTAGAACTATACTTCTTCTCCCCTTTCTACTTTTCCTCTTTTCTTTTGTTTGTGCTTCCACCCGGGCTTTTCTTTCTATTTTATATAGACCCAAGGAATAAAATGATAATTGAAAGGTGACCTGACATACGAAAAAAAATCCAGGATGACGGCTTATAAAAGACGAGTAAGGGACGGGGAAAGGGAGGCTAAGTGAAATAATATATTGGTGCTATTATATAATCTTATGAATCACGCACGACACACTTTTTATATCTCCTCCGTCTACAAGGTGAACATCTTAGCTTACAGCACAGCGTGTTTGCAACCAGACTGGCTGGTGAATTGGCCTTACCGTAATAAGTCCAAGAGAGTCTTCGATTGGAACGCTCCATATCTCATGACACGCGGAGCGTGGCATTTGATTTTAGAAAGTCCGTATAACTTCAAAAGATTCATTCTTTATAAATAATGTCAAGGGGTGCATTGCCTCTTTGAGTGAAGAAGAGAAGGGCTTTATATAGACATTCTTGAGCCATGTTCATCGCCCTAGGCTTACCATTATTTTATTTCATTCTATTGATTGGTTCTAGCTCCAAAGAACATATACATGGAGCTATGTCGACTTACGTACGACTCGTTGACGAAACGATCAGGTATACCACGCCACGTATCATCCCCTATTTCCATAGAGGAGAGATAAAGAAAAAGAAGAGATATAGTGATAAGACCTTGTTCGTTTCTACTTGACATTATTTTCCTCGATTTTTACATAAGGTAGCTTGCACTAGGGATCTAATGAAAGTCAAACTTTGATTCAAAAAAAACCTTTTAGTCGGAGTACAAGTCTACTTTTTGATCTTTAGTAAATGCAGATTAAGCCAAAAAATCTTTTTTTTGAATCAAAGTCTCAACGTCCTCATTGAGAGTCGCTCTACGAGACTTCCAGTAGTCTCTGACTTGGTCTTCGAATCGTAAGTCTCAGCCCGTTCCCGGCTTGCCTCGCTCTCAGGTTGGCCTTTCTACTTGACTAAGTAGTATTCTACTCGTGCAGTGGGTGTATGGGCTAGCCCATGGTACGGTCAGCTATGATATACTCAACTTCTTCTTTAGTAGGTTCATCTACAAGATCTGGTGGTGCCCTCGTGGGCACGTTCCTCTCTGGGTCGGTCTAGTCTAATCGAAATCAACTGACTCATATGGAATAGAGGGTGAGTTTTCACCGAGCTGGTCACTTGGGTCTATAGGCTACCTCTCCTATCCGCTTTTCTACAAGGTTTACTTTCAGACCGGGCCAAGCCTGACAATTGTTTAAGTAGGTTTGGGCTAGGTCGTTGCGCTCCTACCGCCTCTTGGCAAAGTAGGTTGATGGGCAAGCCCCCTCATCTCGTAATGATGTGGGGCGTCAGAAGCTGTTGCCCCGTGGCCAACTCGAAAGGGTTGAAGTTCGACGCAGAGCTTTTTGGTTGTTAAGTTATAGCAGTACTAAGTAACATCCAAGAGCTCCAGTCCTTCTGGTTTGCACTAAAGTGGCTTAAGTAGCCCTCAAGGAGTCCGTTTATTCTCTCCGTCTGAGCTTTCAAAGATATACCGACTGCAGGCATCTGACCATCAGATACCGACAGTCGTCTTCTAACATTACCGACATTTTGGGTTTTCATAAATTTCACATAAGATAAAAGCTCTTTTCATCATCAGAAACAACCTGATTTCGCATTGCATTACCATAACGAAAAGCAAAAATCATTAAAAAAAAAAAGTCTTGTGACTCAGAATGAACCTTTATCGGTGTACGAGTGGAGGAAAAGGAATAACGATGAATTCCTATAGAGCATCCAGGAACAAGCAGATTCAATCGGACGACGAATTCTTACGTGGTCCAAGGAAATCAAAGGTTCGCTTTCACGATTTCATCTATATTGAATCTCTTAATATCAGAATAGCTTATATAGTCATGATTCAATTCAGGTCCACTGACTTTTGATTGATTTATCATTTTTTAGATCTGATTGGAACAATGGAGAAGTAGAAAGACTTTGGCGATTCATAATGGGGTATCTAGAATATCTATGTCCCAGGACATAAAATATGAATAATGAAACATGAGGAAGAGTATACCTTGTAGTGACATAGCAGGTCTCCTAATCGACTACTTATCATCATTATGAACATTCCACTTAGAAACGAAAAAAAATGACTCACCAGGCAGTTACATTTTTTTCATATTTATATCCTCTGCTTAAAAATGAAGACACTAAGGTTCATCAGAATCTCTTATAAATAAGAGAGACAAGAGTTTCGTGAAAAAAAAGCCCTTTTATTGGATTTGAAGCGATGACTTAAGCCTCTTTCTTAGGGCGCTTAAAGAGCGTGACTCTTTAGTTAATAAGGGCCCATTTGATTTAATTCATGAATTAGCCCACTATGAGTCTACTGCATATTAATTAGATTTATATAATAATATAGTATATCATTCGTGTCTCTGTTACAAGATGACGAAACTAAATGGTTCGAATGAAGAGAAAAAATAAGAATTTTTAGGCTGTACACCTAATTTTCCTGGGATTGTAGTTCAATCGGTCAGAGCACCGCCCTGTCAAGGCGGAAGCTGCGGGTTCGAGCCCCGTCAGTCCCGACGGATTCAATAAATACATCAATTCATCTATCCATTTTCTGTGGAAAGGGGGACAGGGAGCAGAATTTCATTCCCAACGGGGGATCTTTTTTTGTTTTTTCTATCCTTTTTCGTTTCACATTTCTCATCAAACAAATAGGGAAATTCTCATTATTTCAACTAGTACCGATTGATGGGAAAGAGACATATGTGGATTAGTACAATTCATTATTGGCATATTCAGGATTCCAAGAGAGATTGGGTATGGTTTTTCAACCTGATCCATGTAATGGAATAAAAGTACCTTTATTTTTTTCTCGGGAGCACATACACAAATGGAATTCGTTTCTTGTACGATACAAAATGAATTGAACCCTGATAGAATACTTTTCCAGATTAAAAAACTATTTCCTTTTCTGGCTCCTATTTTGTCTAACCTCAATTACTATACTAATTTCGAATTAGAAAAAAAAATCAATCTCATTCAAATTGCACACTGAGCTTTTAATATATGCGTCCCAGTACTAATCCAAGGAAAAATGATATTCAAAAAAGAAAGATCAAACAAGGCTTAGCAAGGGAATGCTAAATTTTCTATTTTTCTAGTTAGAATTGATTGGTCATACCTATCAAATAATAGAATATGAATGACTCGTTATTCACTCGGTTTTTGGGGTATAATCATTATGTAGGAGAGATGACCGAGTGGTTTAAGGCGTAGCATTGGAATTGCTATGTAGGCTTTTGTTTACCGAGGGTTCGAATCCCTCTCTTTCCATACCTTCACCTAATTAACTAATGTTTTACTGACTGAAATGTATCAAATAGCAATGGAAATCATTATTCCAACAGTTAGACCTTTCATTGATAGGAATGCAGGTAAAATACCTGGACTTGGCATTCTAGGCTTTTTTGCACAAGAGTCGAATTATCCGCCGGTCCCGGGGATGGGAACAGTCAGATGAGACCTGCTAGTTAGGTTCAATCCTGATGAAAGGGAGATCTTTAGGAACAACGTGTGGCGAATCAAGAGGAATAAGCTACCTTTGATACGGATGGATTATCCCCCACCGATGAAAAAGGCTAATCTAGAGGGACAGGTGAAAATTCCGCTGCTCCCCCCAGAGGTTCATCATGCAGAAAGATGCAACATGAAGGCAGGAAGGATTGAATCGGGTCGAGTAGGGGAATCGGAAACAAGCGACCAAAAAGGGCGGAATACTAGACTCGCCCTTGGATGAGACGCATGGGCAGAAGAAGGAGATCGATACTCTTTTTCCCGCCCCCAGACAGATCAGTTGATGGATAGGGGTTCATCTTGCGTCGAATATGCCACTCCGGACTCTCTTTGGACATGAATCATTACCTTTGAGAACATCGACTCATCTTGCAACTCATCTCTCCACCGCGCTTTGAGGGAGGGACACAACCGCCCACTCTAGCAAAAACTATACGCATCGAATGAAGGTTACTGGCCTGAGAAGAGAAAGTCATCGTTTCTTTGTGCTAGTCTTTCCTATTTTGCAACTCTTTCTTTTTCGGGGTCTATCCCGGATGAGAAAGATACAAAGCCTGTTGACTCTGATGCTTGCTTGATGGGAGAACTGGGTTGAGATCCTGCCTTGCCCACCTGAGTCCAATCCCTTCTTTTATGGTCGGAGAAATTAGTATAGGTTGCCATATATGTCTGGATAGATTGGAACGAATGGATGAAGGAGGGGAAGCACCAATGGAGCCAAGTATCCTATCCCATGGGGTTGGCCTCCCGTTGAAGAAAAAACACTCTCGACTATCTTTGACCGAGCGGGGTAGGCAGAAGTTGATCCAGTAGATCGACTAGCCGTTTTATTAGCTACTGGTCATGATGATGATTTTGATTAGTGAGATACTGACTTTTACTTGGATTATGCAACAGATTTTGCTTATTCTCCTCGCACGATGTGCCTAGCTATTAGGTTCCGACTCATACATTTGTCGGTAAAGCACGTCCAAAGTGATGCGCGCCCCTATAGAAAGAAGCACGCCCGCCTGAAGTAGCATCCTTAGACACGTCGTTATTGCGGGAGGGGAAGAGATGAAAGATTCATAGTTTCGAAGACCTTTCCATTGATAAGGCATTAAGGTATTATTTCTTTTTGTTTTATCCTTTTCATGTATAGATAGATTGTTTATTCCAAAAAAAAAGAAACCTGTAAAGCTACGCCCTATTACTCAACCACATAAAAAGGACATTATTGTGATGGATGAAATTTCTCAAGTCTTGAATGAGATCTTTGCTGGCATATTCTGTTAGTGTTCTCATAGGTTCAGGAAAGGAAGAGAGACTCAGACATTCTTTGTGCATGTACAAAACTGGGGAGAAGTTGACCAGATCATTCAAGCAGACGTCTTTGGCAGAGTCTCCACTTCATCATGCTTAGGTAAACGTTATATGCAATCATTTATTGGTGATGACTCGCAGGGTATATTTCTTAGAAGAGAAGTCCGAAGTCTTTCAAAAGTTCATGGAGTTCAGAAGATTAGTGTGGAGAATGTTTTTTAGAAAGTAAAGGCTAAGAAAAATATGTTTGAGGACAGACTCTGGAGGGGAATACACATCACAGAAGTTGGTGCTTACTTTAAAAGCACGAGATTAGCAGACAGTTTTCCTGCTCTTATACTACACAACAAAACGGAGTCGCAGAGAGGAAGAATCGACATCTTGGCAAAACTGCATGATGAATGCGAAGAATGTGCAGCGGGGCAGAATGCATGATGACTGAAGCCCATGTCATCAACAGATTGCCTCAAGAGAAGCTTGGTTTTCTCTCGCTATACCAGGTATTTACAAGAGAGAGCCGACTCTTTCATATTTCAGAGTATTAGGGTGCTTTTGCTACGTCTTTGTGCACGACCAGTTGCGGACAAAGTTGGAAAAGAAGGCGATACGGTCTATCTTTACTGGGTACAATGAGCAGAAGAAAGGGTAGAGATGTGTTGATCCCACCACCAATAAAGCATACGTCCCGCCACATCTTGTCTTTATTGAGGCATCATCATGGTGGTCTACCGAGAATGTAGTGTTGCCAGACTCGGAGAGTTTAGACACGAGTATGCGAGCGCAGTTACTAGAGCGGTATGAGATTTCTGTCGGGAGTGACTCGGGACTAGTAGAGTCGCCAAAATCGAGTTCATGAACTAGCAGTTCTTTGAGCCCCATTTGATAGAAGATAGGTGTTCGCGAGGTTCAAAGTCCAAAGCCCCTAAGCCAGGAAAAGACTTCTCCAAGAAGTGGAGAGAGTAGCTCACGAACAGAGTTGCGAGATAGTCGAGAGAAGAGACCACTACCAATGGAAGACATCACGACTGAAAATCAGCCAAGTCTAAGAAGATCTTTACGGATCAAGAAGTCTAATCCGAAGTATATGCAAGCTGACATTGCAGACGTTGTCCTGCTCTTACAGTGTTCTATGTCCGAGATCGGGGAACCGAGTTCGTTTGAAGACGCAAATGGTAATGACAAGTGGGATAATGTAATGCGCGAGGGGATTTCTACTCTAAAGAAGAATGAGACATGGGACCTTGTTCCATTTCCTGCTGGAGTAAAGCCAATTTCTTGCAAGTAGGTATACAAGATGAATGACGAAGTGATGGATCAGTCGAAGGGATGCGGTTGCTCATGCTTTCTCACATCACAGCAGTACGGGATTGACTACGATGAGAAGTTTAGTCCAGTGGGAAAGATGATTACTGTGCGAGTGCTCATCTCTGATGCAACAAGAGAGTCCTGGCGTCTATGGCAGATGGACGTAAAAAACTCCTTTCTCTATGTAATAATAATGAAGGGGCAGGCAATCGGTCAAAGGTATCCCCAAGTCGGAATTCCGGCAAAGACCAAGAAGTATCCATTCTTAAAACAAAAAAGCGCCGGTTTTTAGAGAATCTTTCCTCTTAAATTATGCACGATTTACTGGCCTTTCTTGAGAGTTAAGTGATGAGTTGGGTAAGCTTCCTAAGGGTATGGCTTATCCGGGGCGACTAAGGACACACCTAACCAAACTCTCGGTAAAAGAGGTCTCTTTTGGTACAATCTCCTCCGCCGGGTCTATCCCATACGGTTGTTTTCAAAAAGTAGTGAAATCTAAAAGTATTCTATGAATGAAATCCTTCATAGCCTTAATAGATAGAGTAGAGTAAAGAGAAATGGGAGTAAGCCTTTGGTATTCTGTTCTTATTGCTTAGTTCCTGTCTATCTCTATCTATCAAAATAGACCCTCTTTGAAGCGGGGAAAGATTAGTCCAGTATTTAGAACTAGATTCGAAAATTTTACATACATAAAAGATGGGGTGAGGCTTGAGTCTACTTTCGATTAGAGTTTCAATTATAAAAGTCGAGTAGAAAGAATAATCACTACTCAATTCGAAGGTGAAAACCCTTGCTGCCTTTACTAAGATTTCCCTTCTTTGCTTCTTTTGTTTGAAATAGGACCGGACTGGGTATAATCCGGTTGTAAAGAAAGAAAGCCCTGGAGTGGGGGATTGTCCTCTTCACTGACCCCAAAGAAGGTGGCTCTGTCACTAAGCAGGCTGACAGAGAGGGCACCAAATGCCTAAACAAGACAAGAACCTACTATATGCTTAACACAAACTTTCTGATCCTCCCTCTAGCACACGGGGATCGGCCTTACCCCCGGTGCCGGAACTTTCTGAGCCACTACCACTAGTTCAGGAGCATGTTCCTCCTTTCTTTGAAATCCAAGCTGCTGAAGTCAACCAAGAGGACATCTAGAGGGAGTTAGAAGAGCAGCAGGAGCAACCGGCGCCAACGGGTGGAGTTAAGCTAACAAGGCCTCACATATGCGAAGGCTCACCTTATTGGAAAATAAGGTAGCTGACCTTATTATCAACTTATGAAAATCTGAACATATGAGGCTCACCTAATAAGATTCAACGAATCGTCGAAATGCTCGAAGAAGAGTATGGTCTGGAAAGGCTGGGCACGATCAAAAAGCACAACCAATGATATGGCAGAAAGAGTCTCTTTTACAGGGACTCCAAGGATTCCTTTAATATGTTCTTGAGAACTAGAGTCTCAAATCGAGAATGAAATAAAAACTAGAAAAATGATTTATTTGTGATGTTAAGAGGGAAGTTTTTATGTTTATTGTTTAGTTGCTAGGTAGCCAGTCTTTACTTAACTCGGCCCAAGCAATGCCCAAAGACTCCCATGCCTTTCTTGGTCGGACCAACCCAACCGGTGATTTTCGATAAGTCTTTCTTCATTTTTAGAGCAAGAAGCGGAACTACAAGAAAACTTTCTTGATCTTTATGGATAACCAATTCATTTTCAATTATAGTTGGGAGACTTTACCCAAGAAATGGGTCAAAAAAATGGAAAGATTAGAACATGGGAATAGATCTGATACCGCCACGGACTACCCATTTCCATTGTTGTGCTTTCTAAAATTGTATACCTATACAAGGGTTCAAGTTTTGATCGATATTTGCGGAGTTGATTATCCCTCTCGAAAACAAAGATTTGAAGTGGTCTATAATTTACTAAGTACTCGGTATAACTCACGCATTCGTGTACAAACCAGTGTAGACGAAGTAACATGAATATTTCCAGTAGTCAGTCTATTTCCATCAGCTGGCCGGTGGGAGCGAGAAGTGTGGGATATGTTTGGTGTTTCTTCCATCAATCATCTGGATCTACGCCGTATATCAATAGATTATGGTTTTGAGGGTCATCCATTACGAAAAGACCTTCTTCTGAGTGGATATGTGGAAGTACGCTATGATGATCCAGAGAAACGTGTAGTTTTTAAACCCATTGAGATGACCCAAGAATTTCGCTATTTTGATTTTGCTAGTCCTTGGGAACAAAGTAGCGACGGATAATTAAGAATCAGAATAGGTCCAGTCCAGGGGACAAATCAATAGGAAATGTTATTTGTTTCGTAAGAATAATAATGAACTTCTATGAAATGAAAGAGTTTCACGGGAATTGTCTTGATCGTCGGATATCATTGAGAAACAAATAGGAAGAAGTCTTATTATTGAATCAATTCTTCCTAGTATGGAATGAGTAAAGAATCAAGCTACAAGTCTCAATCTATAGAAAAGGCACTGGTTTTTTTGTCTTTCTTTCGCTTTCATTGATAGCAGAATACACCCTTACTTTATAGAGGCGCTAGCGCTTGACTAATAACATATCAAAGGGCCCTGAAAAAACGTAATAGGCTGCTACTCTAGGCTCGCTTCGCTTCTTCAAGCTCCGCCCCTTATTGAAAACTAAAGCGCTAACGAGCGGACGCGCATTAGCGCAACAGCTTTCGCGCCCCTTGCTTCTTGCCAACTATTAGTTTCTTAGTAAAGCAAGCTTTCGCACTAAGCACTCACCTTTTTTGTCTGGGTGGAAGCTGGCGGGCAGGGCTTGCTTAACCGGATACACGGAATTGGGATCTCTGTCGCATGGCAAATCTTTCTATCGGGAAAGCCTCACTTATTCAAAGGGCTGATTATTTATAACCCTTTTTGTTCATAAGTAAGCGTTGGTAGGAGCGGCGGGATGATGATGAGTATATAAATCAATAAAGACAAAAAAAAGAAGAAATGGCAAGAGAAATTTGATATCGATGGAAGAAATAATGATGTGAAGAAAAACAGGGCATGGATTCTCTACAATGACACTATAGACCAATTGAAAGGGATATAGCGCAGCTTGGTAGCGCCTTTTTTTGGGGTAAAAAATGTCACGGGTTCCAATCCTGTCATCCCTACCTATTTTTCTCCTCTGGGCAGTAAGAAGTGATCCATTGAGGTCGATTCAAATTGGACATACATATTTTCATTTTATGAGACTATATGCATGCAAGATGTATTAGAGGTAGAAAAATAATCCTTTTTTCTTTACAATCGTATCTACTGTGATAAGAAAGTGCTCTTATTTCAGTTCGGTAGAACGTGGGTCTCCAAAACCCAATGTCGTAGGTTCAAATCCTACAGAGCGTGATTCCGTTCTTGTTAGGTCTAATTACAATGAAATAACTTCACTAACTTGAAGAGCAACCTTAATTAGACCTCCTGCGGATTAAAGAAAGGAGAAAGTAAATAAACAAGAGATGTTAATTAATCAAAGGTCCAACTGATCACCGCGTCTGTATTATAAATATGCAGTTATGAATAATCCAGCCAATAATAGGAATTAGACCTAACACGATTCCAAATAGAAAAACTTCAAGAATTTCAATTTGTTTGAAAGGGGAAAAAAGATAGGGTTCTAAACCTAAATAAAAATCTGAATCGCCCATGAATCTCAATGACCAAGAATTGGCAATTGACGCGGGAAAGAGCTACATCGAGAGGATCAGATGAAGGAGAGAGAGAACTACTATTGAAAAAAGGGAATCGTACTCTTTGCAGCCTTCCGTTCACTCCACTTTCAGATAGTTCTTTTTTTAGTAAACTGAATGACTGTCTCCGTCCGTTTTTAAGCAGGATCTCGGAACTAAGGAAAACAACTATTACAAAAGGCTAAAGAGGCTGAACCCATTGTAGCAGAATAAGCTGCTATTGATTTTACACCTTCAAGATGTGAAGAAAGACCTGAACTCATATGAGTTGAAGTACTTCCAGTCATTCCCTTGATGGAGTGCTTACCGATATTCAAAAAGGTCGGCCTTATCCTACATAAGCCCATTCCCTAAACGGAATAGACAGAGACGACATAAGTCGACCGATAGAACTTCATAGATCTTGCTTACCAGTCGGTCATAACTGTAGTAGCTGTACTAGGAGGAGGAGTAGGTGTTGGCCTTGGCGAGCTGCCGTTCCTTCTTGCGGTAAGTAAAGAATGAATACCATCTCTCATTCTGTTCTCAGCCTATCCGTCTATTCTTCTTGCCTGAGGAAGGAGCGTTAAGCCACTCAAGCTAGATAATAAAGAGAGAAGCTTGGCCTATCTATTCTATTATGGCCGGCTTGGAGAGAGCGGTAGTGAAGGTAATCCCCATCATCTATAAAGGAGGGGCTTTGTTGGGCGATAGCGGTCACAACTGGATGAATGAGAGGCAAGAGTTCCCTATTGATATAAAATGGAAAGGGATTGATGAAATAAAGGTCTCGGTAAGAAGGAGTGGTAAGAGTGCTTTCTTCTCAGTTATAGGAAGACAATTCGATTATGGAGCTCTTACCGTTCTCGCTTTTGTCTTCCTCGCGGATGGATTCACAAATCCATCTTCTTTCCGGTCTGCTTTATTCCTTTACTAGTCAAAAAAATATTCCTCGCTAATGGCGGAACTAGCTTGGATCCTTCCCCTTTTCTATAAAACCTAATCTTACCTTTTATTATTTAACCAGTTAGTTTAAGCTGACTTTCCCTATTCTGTTTTTTTTACCTACAAAGCTCTATTTGATTTGCTATCGACTGAAATCACTCGCCAGTGCTATCTCTTCCCGCTAAAGCTTTCCCAGCCAATCAACTAGATATAATTCTTTCATTTTCTTTAGGAGCAAAAACCTGGCGCAAGGTCAATGGTTTAGCTCCAGGCTCCATAAAGGCTATTTTTCCTTCTTCTTGATAGCATTGGTCTCGGAAGGCTCTCGCACTAAAGGTCAAGGGGCAGCTTGATGGCAGCTATCCTGCTCTTTCTGAGAGAATAGGAATGGAATTGGTGTAGTTCATTAACTTTTTCTTTGGAGATGAATGAATGCCAGAAGGCCGTCGTGATATGGAATTTCCTTCTTACCAGGGTGGACATAGTTCAGAAGTAGCTCTAAAGAGAAAATGGGCCAAATCACCTTCGTCAGAAGAAAAGGCATACTTGAGTATTTCAGTCATGGGCGCATACTATACCTTTATACCCTATATTGCTAGCAGGGAGAAATTCATATCTGATGAAGTTAGCTCAAAGCAAGAATAGCTTCACCCGAGAAAAGGACTCTACCTACCCATACTGACGAATGAAAGAAGCTCTATGCAGATGATAGGACAAGCGATAGCGGTTCCATTCTTGCTGTTCCTATTCCATACCATAAACAGACACCTTTGATTCATCGACATTAGCGCGTCAGGCTCTACCTCCACCCACTAGCCCTTTATGGAGTTACCGAACCAAGAGAAAAAATTTCCCGATATCATAAAGAAAGCTAGAAGGGGCAAGGCCCCATTGAAACAAAAAGCACTAAATACTTCCATGACGTGGCAGAAATGATCACCGTCACAAGCATAGGATTCAAAGCTGGAATCTTCCTACTCTTGTTAGTTGGGACAAAGCATCCTATCTTGTTGATTCTCCTTTCCCACTGCCTCTCCCTCTCGCTTTCAGGGTGGATACGCAAGAAATTCACTATGTAAATTGACATGATCTGCTGCTCACGCACGAGCGGAGTTTCACTACCTCGTCGGAACCTGTTGACATGCAACTTTTACTCTTCGCTGGTTTGAGATCTACTTCGGTTAGTACCAGTTGGGAAACCTCATGAGCGGTACACGTTAGAAGAAAGAGAAAGACCCTTTTGTTGAGGCAATCGATGGATAGATTTCTACTAAAAAAGACTCATGAAAAAAATGAATATCCTAATTTTCATTAATTTCATTCGGTATTTTCAAGGTAATTGAGGGTACCTAGCAAAACCCTAGGGTAGTTTTTTATAGGTCATTGATAGCTATTGATCAAAGACGGCATGCTGACTCTTAAGGAAGAAGGGAGGTCTGCACAAACATCTTTTGACATGTCGAATATTCATTAACGAAAGTGGGATTTTATCATGAGTTTCAGCTCCCTTTTGGAGAATCTTTCTCATTGATCTTTCCAATCCTTGGTACGAATTATGCTTGCAGTATGGGCTCTTGCCCCATTCATAAGGATGAAAATTGACATGACACAATCCCTGAAGACTATGATGTGCCTGGCCTTGCTTCTCTTGATTCCCCACCCACCTCTCGTAGAGGCGGATCAAGGGAAGGCCTTAGATTCATCATATCTACTCCATCGCTTCAAAGAAGAAAAGAATGAAAACTTCTTCTTCTTCCGTCGATTTCTCCCTTCAACGTTCGATTCTTCGGCTTTGTGTGAGTTCAAGCATATAAGAGTTCCAGGGTCCAGGAGTTAGAGTAAATACTTTAAGGTACTTCTAAGGGCATACCCACATTTATACGCACTACTCCCATCTTTGACAGCCTATGGGGTTTTGTATCATGGAACAAGCTACTTCGTTCGGTCTAGTCCGATAGAAAGACGTGGGCTAGTTTTTCGAGAGAGGCGTTCATATTCGACGTGAGTCGGTGGATTCTCCCAACCTATATAAAGGGGCATAGAAAGCTGACGAACGAATCTGGTGGGTTGGGATTCTTCATTGGCCTTCAAATTTCATCGCTGCACGAACGAGACACCGAAAAAATATAGCATCTGACCGTGATTCAGTTGTCAAGATCGAGACACACGTCGTACTTTCTCCAACCTGACAGGGGATTATACTCAAGGCAGGCTCAGTAGGCCATTCTCAAAGCAGACCTACGTGTGTAGCATGGTCGTCAGCTCATCCCTAACTATAGATAGAGCAGTTGCCAAATCCAATCCTAATCATGACTATATTTTTCTCATGAGAAGGTCACCTTAGTCTTTGTTTTGATTCCCTGGATAGAATTCATCCTATCTTCCTTTCAATCAGCTCGCTAATAGAAAGTATATAGATTATTCGAAGCTTCAGTGGTACATCTGCTTCGATCAGTGCTCTAATTCTATCCACATGAGAGATGGGGAACCGGCCTTCTAGCCCGCGTAAAAGGCCTTTCCGGACGTTCTTGAAATCGACGCACACGCCTAAGAAAAACTTCCACCGGAGAAGAAGATATTCTATGAATATCAAGAGTTGCACTAGCGATGCGTCTTTGGTTTTGGCATAGCTCTGTTCTGATGAGGGCGAAGGGAACTCTTCGGGAATTTATATAAACAAATTGAATTGAAACTTTGAGGCAAGCCTTTTCTTGCTCTCAATGAGCTCTTCAAAGAGACTCTGCTCACTAGCAAGCAGGTGCGAAAACGAGTTTTCTTGTCCATCGGGGTATGGCTTTCTTGGATTTCGATGACCAAGTGCTCCAGCTTTCGAGGAGAGGGTTACGAAGGGTGCTCTTTCAATCCCCTGGACTTCCCCTTGTTGTCAAAGGGTGGTGCCTCGAAGTGCTTTTTCTTCACTTTTTATACGTTACGCTATTTTTCAATAAAGTGATCCTATATTTCTATTTTAGGCTCTGTCAACGATCGTTATAAAGCTTTCTAGAAGCTTTCATAGGACTAAGGTTCTGAAAGGTTGATACAGTACTTCTATTGGAATTTATTCACTCTTGCCCCTCTCACGGAACACCTAAAGAATATCCGTTGGGCGAGAGCCCTTCTACTCGGCACCGTCGGATTACTAGACAACTTTCGTACAATTGCATCAGTAGCGATTTCTATCTATATACGTTATTTTGTTCACCTTTGTGGGCTTGGAAGTGTCATAGAATCAGCTTTACGCTTCGGGTAAAGGTCCACTTTTTCGCCCAATTAGGGGTGTTCCGGCCCATGATCAGTTCGATTTAGTAGTGTTAACTCAGGTCTTGTCTACCACGGGGAATTAGAAGTTTGTTTAAATGGGTCCATTCTTCTCCCTATAGGTCGAGCTAATAAATTCCTTCATAAGCTAATAAGAGATTCTATTATTCTACACTGACTTTACTATACTTCTTATTAGTTATAGTAACTATACCCTCTAGGTGGAATTGCTACAACATGGGCCTTCTTCAAGGGAGGAGTTCATACCCGAAAAAATAAAGTAGGCTACTAAATCGACTATTTCAAGATACTTTTCTACATTCGTAGCGAAGAGTGCGTTAGGCATTTGAAAGCGAATAGTGCTTACTTTCCAATGTGGACACAACCCCGAAGTCGATCTGCGAAAGATAACATAGACATCTTTATATACTTAGATACCATATCCAATTCTAAACAACCAATATGCGACATCAACAGCTTATATGTGCCAGATATAACTCTTCTTCCTAAAAGCGCATGTGTGATAGCCGATATGCTTGATGTACCAGCCAAGCCCAGGAACGAGGAGTAAAACCAAAACTACTAAATTCTAGTTGGAAGAGAGGAGGTAGGGGTTTTTTTTCTACAAATTCAATGGGAATGGGGAAAACTTTTTCATTCAGCACGGTGCAGCCTATCTCCCTTGCCTTGATTCGAAAACCATCTCAATTAGCTTCGGGTACGGTACACCATAGCTATCTTTTACAAGGTCCTCAACCTTAAGGCTGGGGTACCCTTACCTTCTCCACTATTAGGTAGAAGCTACCACCTTCTATAGTTGCAAGGTAGGCCACTAAGGTCTACTGTAAGCCTATTATCGTTTCTTCCTCGATGCTATGATTTGCTCGATGATCCGATCCTCCATTTTTGAAAAAAAAAGAATAAGACTGGAACTCCAGCATCACCTTCTTCTTAGTCTTCCATATCTTTGGGAGTGAAACTAATTGCAGACTTCCTACCTCTTTCTGTTTCCTAGCTCTCCTTACATGGGGTCTTCACTACCATCACCTCCCCGTCTACTCCTCCACCCAATCTCGGAACCAAAGCTTAGGATTCATGCAGTTAGAGCGAAATAACTCGAATAGTCTTGGACCGGAAATGAGATGGTCTGTAAGTCCCAGTGAGATGATTCCACCGACTCCAACAATAACCGGAGCTACTACTAGTTATGACCAAGCCAACTATGGATTCAGTCTGTAAGAGAAATTGAATGTAAAAAGGTCTTACCTCAGCCTACTCCGGGTCTATCATGCCTAAGAATGCCTAACCCCAAAAAGCCAGCTTCTCGAGGGAAGCTAGTAAGTCCCATACCATATAATCATATAAAAAATTCTTTGCCCAATAGTGCTCAACAAGTAAATAAGAAGGTAGTCGATGACTATCCTAAGTCAGTACCTGTGATACCCCGAACCTGGCATGTATTCAATAGCATTTAAAGTTCATTTAAATTGCATTTTATTGACCTTTCACCTTCTTTGACCAAACTAGTTGACTTTTCATCTATATTGACCAACTAGGACAAGGTGGGAATTTTTAAAATGTTTAATAAAGGGCAAACTTGGGATTAGAAATAAAAAAAATGCAATGTTAAGTTAGTCAAATTTTGGGTCAACTTTGGAATTAAATCTGAATCAATTGGGGAAGATTTAGGTAGCAAATTATATATGGTTGGAAAGCTCTATGAGTCTAGTTTCTGAGGCTTCAAACCGTTCGTGAATTGAAGTTTTCTAGAAGAAGTTATGGCCGTTTTCGTAAGGTCGCGCATAACTGTTTTGGTTTAGCGGGTTGACCGAAACTTTGACCATTTGACTTCAACTTGTCATCTTATATATGCATAATACATTACAAAAACAAGCAAAAATCTGGAAAAAATAAAGAAAGGGCCAAAACCATAGGAGAAAAAGAAAAAAAAAGATTTCAACATCAAAACTTCAAATCTTCGCGAGAGCTTGCACGGGGTTGTTTCCGAGGCTTCTAACGTTGTTTTCCTAGCGTCTATTAGCAGCTAAGGTGAGTGATGCATCATTATTTGCGCATTAGAAAATATGATGTCAAGACTTTAATTTTTAGAAATTGCGTAAAGCACCTGTTTAATTCGTTTTGTTGCTTGAAATATGTTCTATGATGTTAGTAGACCTTACTTTTGTAAGTTTTTAGCAATTTATGCGGTTAAAATTGATTATTGTATTTCAAATGTTGATTGAATAGTGAAAAACGTGAATAGTAAATCCCCGTTCGAAATTTTACTCCGAGTTGCGTTCTATTGATGTAGGAAGGTGCTAGATATGCTAGAATGCTTAAATGTATGATTTATTTGGGTTGTGTAATGTAAAAACGGAGAAAAATGGCTTGGTACACGTTGGGGTCGTTCCGGTCGAGTTTGGCATTTTATCATTTTGCATGAAGGCATTGTCGTAGTATGCCATGGAAGCACTTTTGGTGCAGTTATGACATTGGTTGGGTGATCGGTTGAGGTAGTTGTAGTTCAAACGAGCAAAGGGAGAAATCGGGGCTTTGCGGGAATTCTAGGGTAAAGTAGGGTTTCGTGGTCTTTAGACGTGCCTTATGGTGTTCTAGGAGGAGTGGTGAAGTCGGTTTCCAAAACTCGTGGCTCGTTTGAAAGTAGTAGCGTTTTGAAAGTTGGGGTCGTTTTGTGTTTTTGTTGGTTTTCATAGTGTTATGCTTGTAGAATGCTTATTATTGCTTGTTATGCTTGTTAAAATTGGTTATGATTGAATTGTATATCAATTGTTGATAATGCTTGTTAGTGTTGTTCTTGTTACTTTATTGATTGTAATTGCTTATTGTATCGCATGTTGTTACTAACCTACACTTCAGTACCTTTCTCGATTATCGTTATATTCCTCGTATTGCATTGCATTGTGTCAGGCGCGTGAGTGACGGGCCTCTCTGGGTAGCCTCGGGTTGCCAGTGTTGGTTGCTCTAGCTCCGTGTCCTATTCCCTTTCTCGCTTGGGTTGCCGCCCAGGGAGTTTTGGGTCGTAGAATTGACAGAGTATGTCCGGAGTACTCTAACGGAAGTTATAAGGTGGGTGAGCCGGCGCGTCATCGTTAAAGTCATCGAATCGAATGGTACATTGCCCGTATGAGTGAACCATAGCCTTCAGAGTGTGGTATAGCTTTGAATGGTTGTGTTAATGCTTTCATTAATTGCTTATTGTATTGATTGTTTGTTTTGATTGCTTACTTATCAGTTATATTGCTTAATTGCCTTATTTGCATTGCATGACTTTCTTTCTCTCCACCTCGATATCTGTCTCGCCCTCACTGAGTATACGTGTTGAGTATACTCACTCCTCACCACCACATTTCAGGAAATGTCATGTTAGCTGGAAAGTTTGTGATTTCGTGAAAGTTCGTGCTTGAAGAGTTGACTGCGTGCCTATGTGACTTGAGTTGTCGAAGTTGTAAAGATGTATGCTTTTATGTATTGTATGTATTTAATGTCAAAAGGGATGTAATTTAAGTTTCATTAGATTATTGAAGTGGGTTGATAAGTTAGATTATGTATCTAGTTAATGTAGCTTAACTTCAATGCATGTTTGTATTGTCCAAAAGAAAGAGTTAGAAAGATATGATAGTCTAACTTATGCAATAGGTTGGTATAGTTTAATTTTCTAGCATGAATGTTCTTGTCAAAGATGAAAAAGATAGGTTAGCTTTTAAACTGGGAATGTATATATATATGTTGTGTTTAATTGTTGAGAACCAAGGCTCAGATGGCCTTGAGGTGTTTGAATGGTTGGACATGGTGCTGGTCCACTTATATGCTATTATAGGTTTTACATTTTGCCTAGAAACAGGGGAGACTATGTCCGTCTTTCCCTAAAATTTTGACCGGATTTGGAATTGGGTTATGAATAGATTGATTGATAGGACTCCCGGTCTCGAGAGGGATCGGGGTATTACAGGTGGTATCAGAGCTTGTTTAGCTCATAAGCCGGGATAGGGTCCTCGATCTGGTGGGTAGTGATCCTTGAATGTGTGCTTGTTAAGTGTGTCTTGAAAGTGTATGCTTGTATGTGAGATTGTGTGTCTTGACCTGAATGTGTGCTCCTATGTGATATAGTTATGTGTTATGTGTTAATTGTGTGCTAAATGAAGTGAAGAGTCTAGTTGTGTATTGAATTGACCTATTGAATTGACCTCGTGAATCGAATCGACCTCGTGAATTGTTAGTTGCTTGAAGTATTGCTTGTAATGTGTGTATTGGAATGTCTTGAATTGGTTGTGATGTGATTTGAATTGATTATGTTGTGCTTGACTTGATTGTCGTGCTTGAGTGACTTTGTTAAATAAATTGTTTTATAAACTTGCTTGCATAATAGTTTAAGGCATGTGTATAAATGTGATATCTTGGCATTCATACATGTCCCGTGGAAATGGTAAGTAAGTCCTCTTTCTCCCCTGAAGAAAGTGGTTCACAGCTGGCCTTTCAAGGTGTATGGATTGGCAGGAAATGAATGGCATTTGACTAGCCTTTATATGAGAGTTGGTATTTATAGTTGGAGTTGTTTATTGGGATTCCTCTAAGGTTATCTTCTTTGCTCAATAAATAAATGACTTTCTTTGGAGTTCTACATGATTATTCTTTGGAGCATTTTCTTAATATTTCCTTGTTGGTCATTCGTCAGGTATTTCCATATTGGCATTCCGCGGAAGACTTGGTTGGGATTCTAATCGGCCTTTGGTGTTCTTTCTGCATTTTTTTTTCTGCGGAAACTTTGATTTGAGTTTACTTACGATGATCAGTTTTGCATGAGGCACATTATTTTGGTATTCTCTGTGGACATTTCTCAGTGGATTTGGCAATTAGAATTCTTATCGGACTTACTGCATAATATTATCTACAGTATCTCTTCTCTAGTCTTTCTTGATATTTTATTGGCAATCGTGATTGGAATTCTTCAATGGTATATGGTACACCTGCACGACATTCTCTCTGATGCTTCTGGAGCTATAGTTTGGAAGACTTCCTTAGAACTATTATAATATGATTGACTGGATTTCTTGTCTGGAGTCTTCCTGAGCTGTACTTGGATTCTCGTTTAGATTCTACTTCAGACTGTCTATTGGTATGTTCTCGGTACTTTTAGTTGGAATTCTATTATGACATTCATGTCTAGTAAAATTTTTATTTGGAATTCTATTTGGTATTCTCTAGAGCCTTTATTTGGCCTTATTACCTTGGAATTTTCAGACTGTACTATTGGGGTTTTAGATGGGTTTTCTTCCAGTGTCCTTATGTAGTGTCTTGCTCAGCAATCGATGAAGATTAGTCAAATTTGTATGTCAGATGATACAGAGTCCTATTGGAAGAAGAATTGCGAGGACGCAATTGTTTTAAGGGGGTAAGGATGTGATACCCCGAACCTGGCATGTATTCAATAGCATTTAAAGTTCATTTAAATTGCATTTTATTGACCTTTCACCTTCTTTGACCAAACTAGTTGACTTTTCATCTACATTGACCAACTAGGACAAGGTGAAAATTTTTGAAATGTTTAATAAAGGGCAAACTTGGGATTAGAAATAAAAAAAATGCAATGTTAAGTTAGTCAAATTTTGGGTCAACTTTGGAATTAAATCTGAATCAATTGGGGAAGAGTTAGGTAGCAAATTATATATAGTTGGAAAGCTCTATGAGTCTAGTTTCTGAGGCTTTAAACCATTCGTGAATTGGAGTTTTCTAGAAGAAGTTATGGCCGTTTTCGTAAGGTCGCGCATAGCTGTTTTGGTTTAGCGGGTTGACCGAAGCTTTGACCATTTGACTTCAACTTGTCATCTTATATATGCATAGTACATTACAAAAACAAGCAAAAATCTGGAAAAAAAAAAAGAAAGGGCCAAAACCATAGGAGAAAAAGAAAAAAAAAAAGATTTCAACATCAAAACTTCAAATATTTGCGAGAGCTTGCACGGGGTTGTTTTCGAGGTTTCTAACGTTGTTTTCCTAGCGTCTATTAGCAGCTAAGGTGAAGGATGCATTGTTATTTGCGCATTAGAAAATATGATGTCAAGACTTTAATTTTTAGAAATTGCGTATAGAATGTTGTTTAATTCGTTTTGTTGCTTGAAATATGTTCTATGATGTTAGTAGACCTTACTTTTGTAAGTTTTTAGCAATTTCTGCGGTTAAAATTGATTATTGTATTTCAAATGTTGATTGAATAGTGAAAAACGTGAATAGTAAACCTCCGTTCGAAATTTTACTCCGAGTTGCATTCTATTGATGTAGGAATGTGCTAGATATGCTAGAATGCTTAAATGTATGATTTATTTGGGTTGTGTAATGTAAAAATGGAGAAAAATGGCTTGGTACACGTTGGGGTCGTTCCGGTTGAGTTTGGCATTTTATCGTTTTGCGTGAAGGCATTGTCGTAGTATGCCATGGAAGCACTTTTGGTGCAGTTATGACATTGGTTGGGTGATCGGTTGGGGTAGTTGTAGTTCAAACGAGCAAAGGGAGAAATCGGGGCTTTGCGGGAATTCTAGGGTAAAGTAGGGTTTCGTGGTCTTTAGACGTGCCTTATGGTGTTCTAGGAGGAGTGGTGAAGTCGGTTTCCAAAACTCGTGGCTCGTTTGAAAGTAGTAGCGTTTTGAAAGTTGGGGTCGTTTTGTGTTTTTGTTGGTTTTCGTAGTGTTATACTTGTAGAATGCTTATTATTGCTTGTTATGCTTGTTAAAGTTGGTTATGATTGAATTGTATATCAATTGTTGATAATGGTTGTTAGTGTTGTTCTTGTTACTTTATTGATTGTAACTGCTTATTGTATCGCATGTTGTTACTAACCTACACTTCAGTGCCTTGCTCGATTATCGTTATATTCCTCGTATTGCATTGCATTGTGTCAGGCGCGTGAGTGACGGGCCTTTCTGGGTAGCCTCGGGTTGCCAGTGTTGGTTGCTCTAGCTCCGTATCCTATTCCCTTTCTCGCTTGGGTTGCCGCCCAGGGAGTTTTGGGTCGTAGAATTGATAGAGTATGTCCAGAGTACTCTAACGGAAGTTATAAGGTGGGTGAGCCGGTGCGTCATCGTTAAAGTCATCGAATCGAATGGTACATTGCCCATATGAGTGAACCATAGCCTTCAGAGTGTAGTATAGCTTTGAATGGTTGTGTTAATGCTTTCATTAATTGCTTATTGTATTGATTGTTTGTTTTGATTGCTTACTTATCAGTTATATTGCTTAATTGCCTTATTTGCATTGCATGACTTTCTTTCTCTCTACCTCGATATCTGTCTCGCCCTCACTGAGTATACGTGTTGAGTATATTCACTCCTCACCATCACATTTCAGGAAATGTTATGTTAGCTGGAAAGTTCGTGATTTCGTGAAAGTTCATGCTTGAAGAGTTGACTTGCGTGCCTACGTGACTTGAGTTGTCGAAGTTGTAAAGATGTATGCTTTTATGTATTGTATGTATTTAATGTCAAAAGGGATGTAATTTAAGTTTCATTAGATTATTGAAGCGGGTTGATAAGTTAGATTATGTATCTAGTTAATGTAGCTTAACTTCAATGCATGTTTGTATTGTCCAAAAGAAAGAGTTAGAAAGATATGATAGTCTAACTTATGCAATAGGTTGGTATAGTTTAATTGTCTAGCATGAATGTTCTTGTCAAAGATGAAAGAGATAGGTTAGCTTTTAAACTGGGAATGTATATATATATGATGTGTTTAATTGTTAAGAACCAAGGCTCGGATGGCCTTGAGGTGTTTGAATGGTTGGACATGGTGCTGGTCCACTTATATGCTATTACAGGTTTTACATTTTGCCTAGAAACAGGGGAGACTATGTCCGTCTTTCCCTAAAATTTTGACCAGATTTGGAATTGGGTTATGAATAGATTGATTAATAGGACTCCCGGTCTCGAGAGGGATCGGGGTGTTACAGTACCAGTTGATTCTACTTGAAATCTCATACATAAGAAAAGGTTTGGAGCAAAGTGAGCCGATAGGCTTTCCATAGGAAGCTCGAAAAGACCTTTATCTGTCTGAGAAGACATTCCGTCTCGTCTAAAAACAGTAAGAAGTTACTTTCATCAACACCAACAAGAACAAGAGCTTCCACTACCATTGGAGGAGCCTGGAAAAGAAGCACTCTCAATTACATCGGTCTACCAACTAACTCTATCAGGAGCGTCAGGCCTAGCCGGAAGTGCACTTTTAAAAATGCTGGCTTATCAAAGATCGAGCTTGGGGTCATCTTCTTCTCTTACTTGCAGGTAGGTAGGTGTACAATTCATTATTACACTTGAACTCAGATCTCATCTCGTGATCTGGCAAGCAGTGGAATTCTATTTTACGCTATCACTAAGCTAATGTGAGACCTTTGGACTTGGCATGTGAGGAGAAAGACTGAAAGGAAAGTTGGAGTTGCAGAACTCATTGAAAGCAAGGAGCGTGACAATGAATTTGTGTCTGACTTTCTCACGAGATGGCAAGCCCTTCCCTTCAAGTGTCCACAAAAGGTTACCCCGTCTTTCCCTAGCCCTGGAGGACCAGCCACTTCCTCCCCGCCCTAGTAAAGGCATAAAGAAAGGGTCCGAATCTTTGAGGCATGAACTCTGAGTCCATCTCATGCCTAAAACCTTTGATGATTTGAATTACTTATGCACCAAGGCACAAGACCTAGAAATGCACCTTAGCAAGAGGCGTTCAACTCAAAGCCCAAGGCGGCTTCAAAGGTTGAGACGGTTGGAGTCAAAGCAAAAAAAAAAGAAGAATGGTGATAGGGAAGGCCAAAAACGATGATGAAAAAGGGTAAAGAGAAAGGAAATGGTGAGAAGAAACCCTCCTAAAAAGAAAGGTTGGGTTTTGAATTCCCTGATGAAATCGTGAAAGATCTCTTCGAGGAGTTGATGAAGGAAAACCGTATAGAACTACCACAATGGAAGAGGTCAGGTCGAATGAAGAAGGGAATACCGAGAATCCGAACTCTTGTGCCTAAGAGGTCCGTCCCATTGAAAAGTGATGTGGCTTGAAGGAAGGTATCCAAAGCCTCATAGAGAATGGCGACATCGGACTGCCCCCTATCAAGAAAACCACTGCCGCCCCAATCACCTTAGTAAGTAGCGATTCCCTGCATTCAACCTCCGAAAAATAGCCTTCCATTAATAGCCTCTCTTTCAAACTCTTCTGTAGGAAGACTTAAAGTTGTTGGCATTTCTCTATGCGAAGACAGTTTTCGCAATAGCTAGATTCTCAAGTTCTGATTCACTTGCACCCTTCTTCTTGAAATGGCATTAGCTGCTCATTATATGGCATGGCATCCTCTTAGACTCTTTCTATTCCATCCAAGATCCAAATAGGGGATTCTGTAATAAAAAGATCGTTTATGCCGACATAACATATGTCACTTCTACTTCCTTTAGGAGATGTTTTTCATAAACCAAACCCGGCTTGTTGAAGAGGGAAAGATCACTCCTAAATGCGGCCGTGATCTTATATACGATAGCACTCGCCATGGATGATACGATTCAAAGAGACAAGAGCGTATTCGTGCAATGGATTCTCGGCATTCCTTCAATCTCCCCTCTTCACTCATATAAATCTAGTTTTCACGAGCTTTTGTAAGCCCCTCAAAAACATACTTCGAATTCACTATTCTAGCCAAGGAAAGATGGCCAATTCCATGTGTTAAGCAAGGTCAAAATCAATCTCAACTTTCTCATCTCAAAGATGTCCTCCGTTTACCCATAAGCATCAAAGCGGAAGGGAGGGAGGGGGGGGGGGGATAGATAGCCTTTTAAAATACATTTCCCTTTGACTATGCTTTCTTCTATTGGACTAGGGATTAGATAGTTGCCTCATACAACGCTTTGTGCTAAATTCATGACTAACGAACTTACAGGCACGAGGGTTGGCAACATTAGGGAAATTGATAGCTAGTATATCCCAATCAATGCTCTAGCTCCTAGGGACGAAAAATATGGAATTACTGATAGCTCTACTTGAGAGAGGTTTATATGGGGGGATTACTTACTTGATATAGCGTAACTAACTACTGGCACAGGGGATAGATTACTAGAACTTTACTCACCAGGGTTAGCGTACCATCACTATTCTCACCAGGGAATTGCTCTAAAAGATTAGTCTATCCCAATCCTTGGGGACTTACCATCTATAGCACTAGCTCTCAAACCTGACTTTGACCTTCCCCCTGCTTTCGGGTTAGCTTTCTAACTCCTTGCTAGCTTGTTTGCTTACTGCTTACTATCATCTTGCTTATTCTTGAACCAGGGACTTGAACTGAAACTTCCAACTTCAAGGTCTAGCCTCAAAAGGGGAATGACTTCCTTTTCAAGTCAACTGACTTATGGATTCGCTGGTGGACTGACTTAAACTCCCCTTAACCAGATTCTGCTTGAACTGAGAATGAAATCCCCCATAGGGGAAGGATAACTCATACAACGGAGTCGATTGGCAAAAGGGTAAATATAGCGCTATCACCAACTTCAGGGTTGACTACTACAAGAGTGGATTGAGTACGCTTACTATCACTATTCTATCGCCACTTTCTTTCAAGAAAAAATGATTCTACCAACTATCTTCTTTGGAAATCGAAATGACTTCCTTCGTGGATCTTCGGAGGCTAATATTAGATTTGGTAAAGAGTAACCCCAAGATGGGTAACTAACCTTTCATGGTCTATTCAAAAAGGTGACAATCTTCCTTCTAACTGAGCAGCTATTAGTTCCAGGTTGCATTGAGTAGTGAGCATCGAGAGATGTTTGGTGAGGAGTGGCAAGGTAAGTAGTTAAAGCGTTTAAGTTGTGCAACCAGCGTTGGTATGGAGAAAAGTAGTGGTAGTGTTAAGTAATGAATTCCCTATCACATATATCGATCGTAACTCTTTGTTTATCTAGTGATATATAATTGGTATTTTACCTACTCATAATACCTCTTCTTAGACTTAGAGTGGAATACCTAGTTCTTCTCTTTCCTTAGACAGAGTAAGCTTAGTATGCCTTTCGGCAAAGAAGATTTGTTTGCTTTAGACTCCCCTGCGTCAAGTAGGAGCAAAGCGACGATTGGACCAACCTGGTCTTTATTCGGATAAGGTGTGAAAGAGTCTTATTATTCCCTTATTATCGGACTTAGGACGTAGCCTTATATCTCCTGCGGAAAAGTAAGAGATGTGTGCTTGTTGTAGTTTCTTTCGTAACCCCACCCACTGTCACGCCCCAACTCGACCCCTCCTATAATCAGTCAAGACGCAACGAAATTTCGGCAGTATAACGACAGTGAATAGGATACCGAGGTTCTAAACCAACATCAATAGGACATCATACATCAACTCCATAAACCATACAACAAACAACTCCTCAATAATATAACAACATACATCATAACCATATTATACAATAAACATTCCCCGTTATACGCCTCCGTTCCAACATAATACATAAACCTTAATATACATTACAAAAACATATTGAGCCAATCTAGCAACCTACTCATAAACAAAAGAAAGGCTACTAAGACAACATCAACTAATCCATTATCTTTTCAACATCTTTTACATTATGAACTACAAAACATATAAAAGTCTACTAAGTTAATATACAAGATAGTAAACAATACAACATCAAGGATAAGACTTCGGAACATAAGACTCATCTACGTAAGGCACATTTTCCTCTTCAAGAGGCACGTACCCGTAATCCTGCGAAAGTACACCTGTATGCATGCAATAATAGAGAGTGCGCTTATATAAAATAAGCCCAGTGAGGATCCGATAGATCTCGAGCAAGGTTTACTAAACTCCTTGGAAATAATCTTTTGAGCAAGTAAACACATAATAACATCAATAATACTATCATCACATAATCTATAATGACCATTCAATAAAGGATACTCTAGTTGGTGTAGCTCCAAACGCCATCACGATCATAACAGTTTTCTTATGACTCCCATAAACTCACGCACCCGAGGTACCCCAATAACCTCTCCCTCCATGACACCTTCGTCATACGAGCTGGAGGCAGTCTCTAGTAGTCATGCCGTTATCAACCCGACAGCCCGATGCTGCCCGAGAGGTGGCACACACATACCAAAGACTCAGCAATAATAATAAACATCAATCATTCACAGGAGGACAGTCTAGCAAAACTGCCTATCTCCCGGCATCAATCATCAATCAATAATCATCAATAATCATATTATCATCATAATAACATCAATAATCAATTTAACAACAAATAACTAAGTTAGATGACAAAGTAGGCCATCTAACCGAACATGCAATAAACACACAATCAAACCCTAGTTTACCCATCAACAACTCACAATTCAATCACTCAAACCGCACCCAATCAACTAAAGGCATAATCTAACATTTTAAAGAAAGACAACCTAAACTTCAATTAATCATATCTTACATTCTACTAATCCAAACAACTCCAAATCAGTTTCAAATACTCACCCATTCAATCACCTATATTAGTCCCCTCGGGAACCAACCAAAACACATACAAATCATGCCCAATAACCCTAAAACCTTAGTGTGTCATGGCTGAAATTTCCGAATTTTAGCACGGACATCACAATCGAAAATTCGGCATTACAACGGCCCTACCACATAATTATCAAACTTTTAGAAATCGACGGCAATCGATTCCGATCAACACAACTCAAAATAATCAACATTTAGCAAATTAATCAACTTTAAATACCTGAAAAATAATAATTATGCTACAACGGTTCAAATCTCGTAGGATTACATATAAATGATCCCTAGCATGCATGGAGCAACAATCTAACATCAGATTAACATTCTAACGGTTCGATAATCAATTCTACACAAAAACACAAAAGATGAGTTTTGAGATCTAGAATTTTTCTCTCATCTTTGATGCGATATAAGCCTAGGAATGCGTGCAATGCGTGCCCAACAAGTGGAATCCAACTCGGCATGAAGTTCTACTGACAAAAACTAGGTTTTTCTTTGAAAATTTGCTTTGAAAACCTTGAAGAAAAGCTTGGCTATTCTCCCATGAAACTCTCGGCCATGTGTGTGAAATGGAAGGTGTTTTTGTGCTTTGTTGGTAGGTGTTGATGATATAAGCTTAAAGGTCAACATTTTAAATAAAGTCAAAGTTGAATTAACTTAGTATTTTTGTGTTTTCTTGACTTTAAATGCATTTTCTTGATCACCAAAGTTCAAAACAATTATTCAACACCCAAGATAGCTCAAGTAGGTTATTTTTAGGTGACAAGAAGTTTTACAATCAAACAATTTCACCTGAGTCGGCTTAAAACTTGATTTTCGCAAAAGTCGGTGTAAAAACCCTAATAAATTCCTAAGCCGATTTTAAAACCGTTTTAATCAAACACAGGTCTATTAAAGTCCGTGGACTAGGTCTAGAAGAGTTAGAAAGACTAGTTTCAAAATTTTAGCGGACGTATTTCGAAAACACTATTCACTAAAAATCGACGATAAAATTTTTAACTCCGTTTTTTATGAAAATTTCATGAATGCACATTTAGCATGTTATAGGAGTATTGATATCAAAATTACCACATTCTAAGTCATATAGCACATAAATAGGTCAAATGCACGTAAAACGAGATAAAACACGTAAATCGAGTTAAAGTAAAAAAGTGGGGTTTCACATTCTCCCCCCCTTAAAGAAATGTCGCCCTCGAAATTCTTACTTGATGTACTGAACAGATCTGGGTACTACTGCTGCATCTGATCTCGTCTCTCCCAAGTAGCTTCCTCAATGCCGTGATGCTTCCACAACACCTTAACCATCGGAATCTTCTTCGACCTCACTCTCGTTCTATCTGATCAAGAATACGAATTGGACGCTCTTCATAAGTCAGATTCTCACGAAGCTGTAACGGCTCTAGCTCAAGAATATGAGAAGGATCCGGATTATATTTTTGCAAATTAGACACGTGAAATATATCGTGGACATTAGAGAAATTCTCCGGTAAAGCGAACCGATATGCTAACTTACCAACCCTGCCGGTAATCTCAAACGGCCCAACAAATCTTGGACTCAGCTTACCACCTTTACCATAACGAGCAAACCCCTTACGAGGAGACAATCTCAAGAAAACCCGATCTTCGACTGCAAACTCCAAGTCCTGACGACGCTTATCAGCATAACTCTTGAATCTACTATGCGCCGTAAGCATTCTCTGCCTGATCAACTGAACATTCTCGATCTTCTCTAGAAGCTCTGGCATGATAGTCAGATCAATAGTCTTCATCTCCCCTACCTCGTCCCAATATAAAGGTGAACGGTACTTACGACCGTAAAGAGCTGCGAAAGGTGCCATTCCAATAGTAGCTTGATAACTATTGTTATAGGCAAACTCGGCAAGTGGTAGATGTTTCTCCCAATTCTTCCCGAAGTCCACAACACAAGCCCTAAGCATATCTTCCAAAATCTGAATAGTCCGCTCAGACTGACCGTCAGTCTGTGGATGATACGCGGTACTGAAGTTCAACTGAGTACCCAAGGTCTCCTGAAGTTTCTCCCACAAACGAGAAGTAAATCGAGGATCTCGATCTGAGACAATACTAGATGGAATCCCGTAAAGTCTAACAATCTGATCCAAATAAAGACCCGTCAACTTTGTAACCTCATCTCCCATCCTCATCGAAATAAAATGAGCTGTCTTCGTCAAACGATCCACGACAACCCAAACTGCATCATTACCCCTCAGTGTTCTAGGCAAACCAGTGATGAAATCCATCGTAATATGCTCCCACTTCCACTTTGGTATAGCCAATGGCTGAAGCAAACCTGCAGGTCGTTGATGCTCGGCTTTCACCCTTTGACAAGTCAAACATCTAGACACGAACTGAGCAATTTCCCTCTTCATATTATTCCACCAATAATGTTGCTTCAAATCCCGATATATCTTGGTTCCAACGGGATGAATAGTGTACTTAGAATTATGAGCTTCTTCCAGAATACCTCGCCTCAAGCCCGGTTCATCGGGAACACAAACCCTGTTCCGAAACCGATGAATACCGTCCTCATGCAGTTTAAAGTTAGACTGATCATCAGTGATTTGATCGTTGATCTTCTGAAGTTTAACATCCAGCCGCTGAGCTTCTCTGATCTGAGACAGCAATAAAGGCTGAATACGGAGATGTGAACACATCACCCCAACCTGAGTCAACTCCGGTCTCCAATAAGTGAATTCCTCGAGAATCTCCCATTTCTTAACAGCCAAACAAGCAACACTCGCCTTACGACTAAGAGCATCTGCTACAACATTTGCCTTGCCAAGCAGATAACTGATAGAGCAATTATAATCCCCAAGAAGCTCCATCCACCTCCGCTGGCGCATATTCAACTCCTTCTGTGAGAACAAGTACTTCAAACTCTTATGATCAGTGAAAATCTCGAACTTACTGCCCCATAGATAATGACGCCACTTCTTCAGTGCGAAGATAACTGCTGCCAACTCAAGATCATGAGTCGGATAATTCACCTCATAAGGCTTCAACTTCCTGGAAGCATAGGCAATAACTTGGCCATCCTGCATAAGAACACATCCCAAGCCCTCCTTGGATGCATCGTTGTAAATAACCATATTATCGGTCCCCTCTGGTAGAACGAGTACTGGAGCAGTAGTCAACCTCTTTTTCAACTCCTGAAACCTACTCTCACACTTCTCATCCCAAGCAAAGATAGTCCGTTTCTGAGTCAACTTAGAAAGTGGCCCAGCAATCTTCGAGAAGTCCTTGACAAACCTACGGTAATAACCTGCCAAGCCAAGAAAGCTACGGACCTCAGAAACATTCTCTGGCCGTTTCCAAGACATCACCGATTCAATCTTAGTGGGATCTACAGAAATACCGCTCTGTGTGATCACGTGGCCAAGAAAAGATATGCGTTGCAGCCAAAATTCACATTTGCTGAACTTGGCAAACAACTGATGCTCCTGCAGCTTCTGTAAGACAAGCCGTAGATGTTGCTCGTGCTCCGATTCAGATTTAGAATAGACCAAGATATCATCAATAAAGATTACCACGAACTGGTCTAAATACGGCTGAAAAACTCGATGCATAAGATCCATGAATGCTGCCGGTGCATGTCACGCCCCAACTCGACCCCTCCTATAATCAGTCAGGACGCAACGGAATTTCGGCAGTATAACGACAATAAATAGGACACCGAGGCTCTAAACCAACCTCAATAGAACATCATACATCAACTTCACAAACCATACAACAAACAACTCCTCAATAAAATAACAACATACATCATAACCATATTATACAATAAACGGTCCTCGTTATATGCCTCCGTTCCAACATAATACATTAACCCTTAATATACAATACAAAAACATATTGAGCCAATCTAGCAACCTAATCATAAACAAAAGAAAAGCTACTAAGACAACATCAACTAATTCATTAACTTATCAACATCTTATACATTATAAACTAAAAAGCAGATAAAAGTCTACTAAGTTAATTTATAAGATAATAAAACATGTACGACATCATGGATAAGACTCTGGAACATAGGACTCATCCACGTAAGGCACGTTTTCCACATTCTCCTCTTCAGGAGGCACGTACCCATAATCCTGCAAAAGTACACCTGTATGCATGCAATAATAGAGAGTGAGCTTATATAAAATAAGCCCAGCGAGGATCCGATAGATCTCGAGCAAAGTCTACTAAACTTCTTGGAATAATCCTTTGAGTCAGTAAACACACAATAACAATAATATTATGATCACTTAACTATATAACCATTCAATAAAGGATACTCTAGTTGGTGTAGCTCCAAACGCCATCACGATCTCAACCATTCTTCTTGTAACTCCCCATTACACACGCACCCGAGGTACCTCACTAGCCCCTCCCTCCATGACACCTCCGTCATGCGAGCTGGGGGTAGTCTCTGGCAGTCATGCCGTTTTCAACCCGACAGCCCAACGCTGCCCGAGAGGTGGCACACACATACCAAGACTCCATAACAATCATCAATAATCAATCAATCATCAATCAATAATCATCTACTCATCAATACTAGCATCAATAATCAATTAGACAACAAATAACTAAGTTAGATGACAAAGTAGGCCATCTAACTGAACATGCATTAAACACACAATCAAACTCTAATTTAACCATCAACAACTCACAATTCAATCACTCAACCCACACCCAATCAACTAAGGCTCAATCTAACATTTTAAAGAAAGACAACCTAAACTTCAATTAATCATATCCTACATTCTACTAATCCAAACAACTCCAAATCAGTTTCAAACACCCACCCATTCAACCAACTACATTAGCTCCCTCGGAAAACCACCATAACACCTCCAAATCATGCCCGATAACCCTAAAACCCTAAGGTGTCAAGGCTGAATTTTCCGGATTTTCACCCAAACATCAGAATCGAAAATTCGGCATTACAACGGCGCTACCACGTAATTATCAAACATTTAGAAATCGACGGCAATCGATTCCGATCAACACAACTCAATTTAATCAACATTGAACAAATTAATCAAATTTAAATACCCAAAAAATAAAAGTTATGCTACAACCGATAAAAACTCGTAGTATTACAGCTAAATGATCCCTAGCATGCAAGGAGCAATAATCTAACATCAGATTAGAATTCTAACGGTTCAATTTTCATTTATATGCAAAAATGCAAAAGACAAGTTTTGAGATCTAGAATTTTTCTCTTACCTTTGATGCAAACGAAGGCTAGAAATAGGTAGAATGGATGCCCAACAATCAATTTCAAGCTTTGAATCACTCAATTCGGCTTTGAAATGCAAAATCTATGAGAAAAATGCTTTGAAAATGCCTTAATCTTTCTCCTCCAAGGAGCCACGGTTTTGTGTGTGTTTTTGGGGTGTTTTTGTGCTTTGTGAGTGTGTGTTGGTGATATAAGCTTGTTGGTCAACCATTTAAATGAAAGTCAAAGTTGAAACTTAGCATTTTTTGTGTTTTCTTGACTTTAAATGTATTTTCTTGATCACCAAAGTTAAAACAATTATTCAACACCCAAGCTAGCTCAAGTAGGTTATTTTTAGGTGACAAGAAGTTTTACAATCAAACACTTTTACCCGAGTCGGCTTAAAACTCGATTTTCGCAAAAGTCGGTGTAAAAACACTAATAAATTCTTAAGCCGATTTTAAAACCGTTTTAATCAAACACAGGTCTATTAATGTCCGTGGTCTAGGTCTAGAAGGGTTAAAAAGACCAGTTTCAAAATTTTAGCGGACGTGTTTCGAAAATACTATTCACTAAAAATCGACGATAAAATTTCTAATCCCGTTTTTTATGAAAATTTCATGAATGCACATTTAGCACGTATTAGGAGTATTGACATCAAAATTATAACATTCTAGGTCATATAGCACATAAACAGGTCAAATGCACGCAAAACGAGATAAAACACGTAAATCGAGTTAAAGCAGAAAAGTGGGGTTTCACATTCTCCCCTCCTTAAAACAATTGCGTCCGCGCAATTCTCGAACTGACAGACAATTAAATCCTCAATCGTTACACTTAATAATACTTCTCTTAGTTCTCATTTATCTCTTAGGATGACAACTAACCAAAGACCTCAAAAGAACAACCTCTGTTGACTGCAAGTTGATGATCATAGTTCCAAGACAATCTTCAATTCATAATTCTCTCATACCTGATATCATATTGCATATGAAAGAAATCGCAACTCCAAAGTCCTAGCATGACACCACTAATGATCAATCATCCCCTACTACACAAAAGAGCTCTATGAACACCCCGAGGGTTTAAAAACTCATTCACGATAACATGAATGATTATTGATCAATGAAATATTTCAAAAGTGACATTTGTCAGAATATGGCTCTTATGAAATTTACAAGGAAATACGAATATGGAAAGTCATATTCGAGCCAACAATCAAGTGAACAAGAGCTCAAACAGGTTAGAGAATCAAGAGCCTAATAGTTTAATAAGGAAGCATGATAACTAAGATAAGAAATGTCTCAGCACCTATCAGTTAAATAAGTACGAACAAAGGATGATGACGAGTCAAAACAGTGTTGAGTATGTTGAACAAAAATTCCTGAACAAGTAGATATTTCAATTCTTGATAATTGTTCAAGGAACCAACAAGTAAGTTGTACTTGAGGTGAAATGAAATTAAGAGATAAGAGATGATTAATTCAATAGAAAATATGAGTGTCAAGATAATGAGTATCTCAGCACGCAATAACCAAAGAAGTATAAATAAGAAAGGACAATGCTGAGTATATTAAATGAGCAATTACAAACAAAGTAATGGCAATGATTTAATAATAAAACAATAGGATTAACAAGGATCAACAAGAATGACAATGATGTACTTAAGTAGGGAGTACATCAAGCAAGTGAAATTCAAATAAGTAAAATGGTATACCCACAGAGAGATTACTTTCAAATGAATAGTAATAGGATGAAATAAAATACTGAAACGAATAGCTGGAGATATAGAATGAAATATAGAAGTCTCAAACCTTAACTCCAATAAGCGACATTGCTATAAGAAACAAATATGAATGTTAAGAATAGAAACAATGTCAAATGAGTATAGGATCCATTAATCCAATAAGCAAACTTTCAAGAAACAATTGATAGGCTAGAAAAGTGTAACCCTCTCTCAAATAAGTGAGAATAGAGTAGAAAAGAATAATAAGACCGATAGAATTATGAAGCACAAGAAGGGTGTCCCACCTACACACTTAAACACCAACAAGTCAAATTCTACAATTTATCTCCTACCAAGACAAGACACTAAGGAGATTTAGAGAACCTAAGGAGTCATAACAATCACCAAACAAGATAAATCACTCCAAAATTTTACATTCCGTACCAAACCAATCACTAAACAAGATAAATCACTGATTACCCAACAAGATTAACTAATGAAGACTCCAAAATCTGATAACACAATACAGATTCATGCTAATCTATTATAACACAAGAGAATCCTCAATCAACAATTTAAAAAGTCATACCACCTAGAATCCAAAAGCTTGATGTAGGCAAGTAAATGTTCAGCCATCAAAATGCATTCTTATTTCCTCAAATAATTCTATCTCCCAACAATTACATCTTCGAATAAAGTAACTTTAGTCAGGAATCACTCCAATTGTCTCCAAGGTTTAAAGATCAAAACTCCAAAATATCCATTAATAATATAGCAATCCCAAATAGTAGAAATACTCACATGTTATACTACATTTCATTCCATTCACAAATATACATCACTAATTCCTCAAATAAATTCATTCTAAAATAACCTCAAGGAAGTATAGTCTGAGTTGAGACTCCAAAAGTATCTAATGATAACCTCATGGAAACCTCAACTTATGATCCATCTCCAAGTAATAACAAGTTAAACATGGCAACAAAAGTAATTATAATAATCAAGATACGTTGCTATTTCCTCGAACAACTTCATTCTCGCTAAAGGAATATCAAGATCAATCCACTAAGCCGAAACTAAAATCCATAAACATAACAATTAAAATCTAACTGATAAACTTCTAGAATAATAATAATTCAAAATCATGGCCTACCACTATTTCCGAAAACTCTTACAGTCATCCTTACTTCACCTAAAAGAATCACCCACAGTTATAGAATATATACAATTACATCACATGAAAACAGGTACAACGTAATGCATGATTATCATATAATTTAACATTATCACATAACACACAATTCAACATATAAGAAGCCAACATCACATAAACAGGTTATATCACAGAAGTAAGTTATAAACAATTAAAGTCACATAAGCAACAAACTTCACATAAAGCACTTTGATCACATAAAACACAATTGTCACATAATACACATTAATCACATAATGCACATTAATCACATGATGCACATTAACCACAACACATTGAGTACGTATAGCACATTATCACATAAAACATATTGACCACATTAGTTCACTTAACACACAAGGCATACTGGTCACATAGAAAGTTAGACACATAAGTAAATTAATCACATAAACATATTAACATATGTTTCACTTTTCTTTCACTTAATACATACTTGCATGCTTAGATCACTACCCACATTCCGAGGATACCCCGACTGACAGCTAAACATGCACTCTAATACCACTTAAATGTCACGCCCCAACTCGACCCCTCCTATAATCAGTCAGGATGCAACGAAATTTCGGCAGTATAACGACAGTAAATAGGACACCGAGGCTCTAAACCAACCTCAATAGAACATCATACATCAACTTCACAAGCCATACAACAAACAACTCCTCAATAAAATAACAACATACATCATAACCATATTATACAATAAACAGTCCTCGTTATATGCCTTCGTTCCAACATAATACATTAACCCTTAATATACAATACAAAAACATATTGAGCCAATCTAGCAACCTAATCATAAACAAAAGAAAAGCTACTAAGACAACATCAACTAATTCATTAACTTATCAACATCTTATACATTATAAAGTACAAAGCAGATAAAAGTCTACTAAGTTAATTTACAAGATAATAAAACATGTACGACAACATGGATAAGACTCTGGAACATAGGACTCATCCACGTAAGGCACGTTTTTCACATTCTCCTCTTCAGGAGGCACGTACCCGTAATCCTGCAAAAGTACACCTGTATGCATGCAATAATAGAGAGTGAGCTTATATAAAATAAGCCCAGCGAGGATCCGATAGATCTCGAGCAAAGTCTACTAAACTCCTTGGAATAATCCTTTGAGTCAGTAAACACACAATAACAATAATATTATCACCACTTAACTATATAACCATTCAATAAAGGATACTTTAGTTGGTGTAGCTGCAAACGCCATCACGACCTCAACCATTCTTCTTGTAACTCCCCATTACACACGCACCTGAGGTACCTTACTAGCCCCTCCCTCCATGACATCTCCGTCATGCGAGCTGGGGGTAGTCTCTGGTAGTCATGCCGTTTTCAACCCGACAGCCCAACGCTGCCCGAGAGGTGGCACACACATACCAAGACTCCATAACAATCATCAATAATCAATCAATCATCAATCAATAATCATCTACTCATCAATACTAGCATCAATAATCAATTAGACAACAAATAACTAAGTTAGATGACAAAGTAGGCCATCTAACCGAACATGCATTAAACAAACAATCAAACTCTAATTTACCCATCAACAACTCACAATTCAATCACTCAACCCACACTCAATCAACTAAGGCTCAATCTAACATTTTAAAGAAAGACAACCTAAACTTCAATTAATCATATCCTACATTCTACTAATCCAAACAACTCCAAATCAGTTTCAAACACCCACCCATTCAACCAACTACATTAGCCCCCTCAGAAAACCACCATAACACCTCCAAATCATGCCCGATAACCCTAAAACCCTAAGGTGTCAAGGCTGAATTTTTTGGATTTTCACCCAAACATCAGAATCGAAAATTCGGCATTACAACGGCGCTACCACGTAATTATCAAACATTTAGAAATCGACGGCAATCGATTCCGATCAACACAACTCAATTTAATCAATATTGAACAAATTAATCAAATTTAAATACCCGAAAAATAAAAATTATGCTACAACCGATAAAAACTCATAGTATTACAGCTAAATGATCCCTAGCATGCAAGGAGCAATAATCTAACATCATATTAGAATTCTAACGGTTCAATTTTCATTTATACGCAAAAATACAAAAGACAACTTTTGAGATCTAGAATTTTTCTCTTACCTTTGATGCAAACGAAGGCTAGAAATAGGAATGGATGCCCAACAATCAATTTCAAGCTTTGAATCACTCAATTCGGCTTTGAAATGCAAAATCTATGAGAAAAATGCTTTGAAAATGCCTTAATCTTTCTCCTCCAAGGAGCCACGGTTTTGTGTGTATTTTTTGGGTGTTTTTGTGCTTTGTGAGTGTGTGTTGGTGATATAAGCTTGTTGGTCAACCATTTAAATGAAAGTCAAAGTTGAAACTTAGCATTTTTTTGTGTTTTCTTGACTTTAAATGTATTTTCTTGATCACCAAAGTTCAAAACAATTATTCAACACCCAAGCTAGCTCAAGTAGGTTATTTTTAGGTGACAATAAGTTTTACAATCAAACACTTTCACCTGAGTCGGCTTAAAACTCGATTTTTGCAAAAGTCGGTGTAAAAACCCTAATAAATTCTTAAGCCGATTTTAAAATCGTTTTAATCAAACACAGGTCTATTAAAGTCCGTGGTCTAGGTCTAGAAGGGTTAAAAAGACCAGTTTCAAAATTTTAGCGGACGTGTTTCAAAAATACTATTCACTGAAAATCGACGATAAAATTTCTGATCCCGTTTTTGATGAAAATTTCATGAATGCACATTTAGCACGTATTAGGAGTATTGACATCAAAATTATAACATTCTAGGTCATATAGCACATAAACAGGTCAAATGCATGCAAAACGAGATAAAACACATAAATCGAGTTAAAGCAGAAACGTAGGGTTTCACAGTGCATTAGTTAATCCAAAGGGCATAACAACAAACTCATAATGCCCGTACCGAGTCCTAAAGGTAGACTTCGGAACATCCTCCGTGCGAATCCGAAGCTGATAATATTCCTACCTCAAATCAAATTTAGAATAGACTGTGGCTCCCTGAAATTGATCAAACAACTCATCAATCAGTGGCAAAGGATACTTATTCTTTATGGTAACCTGATTCAAACCACGGTAGTCAATACACAATCTCAAGATACCATCCTTCTTCTTCACAAATAAAACAGGAGCTCCCCAATGTGAAGAACTCTGCTGAATAAATCCCTTCTCCAATAACTCCTGTAACTGAGTCTTCAACTCCTTCAACTCAGCTGGTGCCATCCGGTACGCTGATTTAGAAATAGGTTGAGTACCGGGAGCAAGATTGATTACAAACTCTACATCTCTCTCTGGCAGTAACCCTGGCAACTCCTCGGGAAATACATTGGGATATTCCCGAATAATAGGGACTTCCTCCACCTATAGCTTATCAGATGGCTTGTTGATCAAATAAGCTAGATAACCCGAACACCCCTTACTCACCAACTTAACAGCTTTAGTTGCTGAGATAACAAAACTCGTCTTAGCACCCCGGTTCCCTGCTACCTCTACTACTGGCTGATCTGGTAATCGAAATTTTACTACCTTGGTTTGACAATTTAACTGGGCATCATACTTAGAAAGCCAATCCATACCCAAGATAACATCATACCCCCGGATAGGAAATAAGATAAGGTCCGAAGGAAAATTATACCCCTTAACATGAATTATACAATCCTTACATACTAAGCCAGTAACATACTTATCAGTCAAAGAGGTACTAATCTCAACCACATAAGGCAATCTTGCAGGTTGCAATTTAACACGTTGCACACAAGCAAGAGTAATGAAAGAATGCGTAGCACCAGAATCAATCAACACTTTAACAAGTTGATCAAGTATAAGGAAGTTACCTTCCACAACTGCAGTCTCCTCAGGCATCTCCTCTAAGTCAACTGCGTAGGCCCGAGCCTGGACCCGCTGCTGCTGAGGTGCACTGGCCGTAGGTCGGCCCTGATAACCCTGAGTCGCTGTCCGACCCTCAGTCCTTGAATATCTAGGGAAATCCCTCGCCTTGTGCTGATTGCTGCCGCATCCTAAACACATCCCTGCCTTCACTCTGCAATCGGCCTCTACATGCCCCGTGCAGTTGCAGTGTGTACACTGTGGTGATGATGCACTAACACAGCCCCTGGAAGAACCAGAAGCTGAAGGAACAGCTGAACCAGTCTGCTGCTGAGGCTTTACCAAACTAGGCCTGTACTGACCCTGAGACTGGGCTGGCCTAAATTGGGACTAAACCTGATATGACCCCTGTTGGAACTGAGGCCGATAATAACTCTGTAGACCCTGTGGCCTAAAAGAACCCTGCTGAATTGGCGGCCTGTACACAACCTGCTGTACGGGAGGCCTATACATACCCTGCTGAAACTGCAGCTGATACGGCCTCTTACTAGGCTGACTAGACACAAGTTGATCCCCTTTCCTCTTTTCTAACCTAGAAGCTACCTCAAAGGCCTTAGTGAATATATCATACCGATTCAGAGCCATCACATCCTGAATCTCGGGCCTCAACCCCAACATAAATCTACGAGTCCTCCGCTCCTCATCAGCCACATACTCCGGTGCATACTGGGACAATCGAGTAAAGATTGCCTCATACTGAGCCACTGAGGCATCCCCCTGAATCAGAGACAAAAACTCAGCCTCTCTCCGCTCTCTCGCGATCCTCGGGACATACTTTGCCCGGAAAGCCAACAGAAAGGTACCTTAAACATACGGAATACCCTGAGTCGCCCAGCTAGTTCTCACTGTGCGCCACCATTCTTCTGCCTCATCATCTAACAAGTACACGGCAAAGGAGACTTTCTGCTTATCGGTATAATCAAGAGGATCATAAATCTTCTCCACCTTACTAATCCACGCTTCAGCCTTCCGATCATCGGGTTCCCCCTGAAATCTAGGTGGATGATACCCCAAGAACTCTTTTAGGGTACCACGCCCGTGGTTTCCACCGTGCATATTCAACAACTGAGCCTGCCAAGCCTGAGTCTGGGCAGCCTGCCCTGCTATCAATTGGGCCTGTCCGGCCATTAACTCAGCAATCCTGTCCATTGCCGCCCCCAAACGGTCATCACCTCTATCACGGCCCGGTGCCGCATTACCAGGAGTCTCATCTACTACCTCGGGCCTACCTCTGGTCCTTGGTCTACCGGCCATTCTACTAATCAAAGAGTTAGCACAGGTTATAGCACGTAAACAGGTTATAAACAACTATTAACACATAAAAAACAAACTCATATTAAGCACATAAATCACTTAAGTATCAATCACATAAACAAACACATAATCACATAAGCACTTTAGTCACATAATCACTTATCATTTAATCATGTTAACACATATTCCACTTTTCTTTCTTTTCATACATGCTTTCATGCTAAGACCATTACCCACATTCCGAGAATACCCCGGCTGACAACTAACATGAGCTCTGATACCACTTAAATGTCATGCCCCAACTCGACCCCTCCTATAATCAGTCAGGACGCAACGAAATTTCGGCAGTATAACGACAGTGAATAGGATACCGAGGTTCTAAACCAACCTCAATAGGACATCATACATCAACTCTATAAACCATACAACAAACAACTCCTCAATAATATAACAACATACATCATAACCATATCATACAATAAACATTCCCCGTTATACGCCTCCGTTCCAACATAATACATGAACCTTAATATACATTACAAAAACATATTGAGCCAATCTAGCAACCTACTCATAAACAAAAGAAAGGCTACTAAGACAGCATCAACTAATCCATTATCTTTTCAACATCTGTTACATTATGAACTACAAAACATATAAAAGTCTACTAAGTTAATATACAAGATAGTAAACAATACAACATCAATGATAAGACTCCGGAACATAAGACTCATCCACGTAAAGCACATTTTCCTCTTCAGGAGGCACGTACCCGTAATCCTGCGAAAGTACACCTGTATACATGCAATAATAGAGAGTGAGCTTATATAAAATAAGCCCAGTGAGGATCCGATAGATCTCGAGCAAGGTTTACTAAACTCCTTGGAAATAATCATTTGAGCAAGTAAATACATAATAACATCAATAATACTATCATCACATAATCTATAATGACCATTCAATAAAGGATACTCTAGTTGGTGTAGCTTTAAACGCCATCACGATCATAACAGCCTTCTTATGACTCCCATAAACTCACGTACCCGAGGTACCCCAATAACCTCTCCCTCCATGATACCTCCGTCATGCGAGCTGGAGGCAGTCTCTGGTAGTCATGTCGTTATCAACCCGACAGCCCGATGTTGCCCGAGAAGTGGCACACACATACCAAAGACTCAGCAATAATAATAAACATCAATCATTCACAGGAGGACAGTCTAGCAGAACTGCCTATCTCCCGGCATCAATCATCAATCAATAATCATCAATAATCATATTATCATCATAATAACATCAATAATCAATTTAACAACAAATAACTAAGTTAGATGACAAAGTAGGCCATCTAACCGAATATGCAATAAACACACAATCAAACCCTAGTTTACCAATCAACAACTCACAATTCAATCACTCAAACCGCACCCAATCAACTAAAGGCATAATCTAACATTTTAAAGAAAGACAACCTAAACTTCAATTAATCATATCTTACATTCTACTAATCCAAACAACTCCAAATCAGTTTCAAATACTCACCCATTCAATCACCCACATTAGCCCCCTCGGAAACCAACCAAAACACATCCAAATCATGCCCAATAACCCTAAAACCTTAGTGTGTCATGGCTGAAATTTTTGAATTTTAGCACGGACATCACAATCGAAAATTCGGCATTACAACGGTGCTACCACATAATTATTAAAATTTTAGAAATCGACGGCAATTGATTCCGATCAACACAACTCAAAATAATCAACATTTAGCAAATTAATCAACTTTAAATACCCGAAAAATAATAATTATGCTACAATTGTTCAAATCTCGTAGGATTACATATAAATGATCCCTAGCATGCATGGAGCAATAATCTAACATCAGATTAACATTCTAACGGTTCGATAATCAATTCTACGCAAAAATACAAAAGATGAGTTTTGAGATCTAGAATTTTTCTCTCACCTTTGATGCGATATAAGCCTAGGAATGCGTTCAATGCGTGCCCAACAAGCGGAATCCAACTCGGTACGAAGTTCTACGAACAAAAACTAGGTTTTTCTTTGAAATTTTGCTTTGAAAACCTTGAAGAAAAGCTTGGCTATTCTCCCATGAAACTCTCGGCCATGTGTGTGAAATGGAAGGTGTTTTTGTGCTTTGTTGGTAGGTGTTGATGATATAAGCTTAAAGGTCAACATTTTAAATAAAGTCAAAGTTGAATTAACTTAGTATTTTTGTGTTTTCTTGACTTTAAATGCATTTTCTTGATCACCAAAGTTCAAAATAATTATTCAACACCCAAGATAGCTCAAGTAGGTTATTTTTAGGTGACAATAAGTTTTACAATCAAACAATTTCACCCGAGTCAGTTTAAAACTCGATTTTCGCAAAAGTCGGTGTAAAAACCCTAATAAATTCCTAAGCCGATTTTAAAACCATTTTAATCAAACACAGGTCTATTAAAGTCCGTGGACTAGGTCTAGAAGGGTTAAAAAGACCAGTTTCAAAATTTTAGCGGACGTGTTTTGAAAATACTATTCACTAAAAATCGACGATAAAATTTCTGACTCCGTTTTTTATGAAAATTTCATGAATGCACATTTAGCATGTTCTAGGAGTATTGATATCAAAATTACCACATTCTAAGTCACATAGCACATAGACAGGTTAATTCACGCAAAATGAGATAAAGCACGCAAAACGAGACAGGATAGAAAAGTGGGGTTTCACACCCACGTCCCCTATCAGTGGATTCTTTGAATTCCTTATTGTGGCATTGGTTCTGCTAATCCGTAAAAGGCCAGCTTTTGTAAAGTGTAATCAATGTCTCTTCCAGATCCTCGTGTAGTTTCGGTAAGGCAAATGTGGAAAATCTGCGTGGAAGCGATACATTAGCATTTCCTCAGTCGATATCTATTTGAGTAAACACTTCCGATCTGTCAGTCCCTGGGTTCCAAACCTGCGATCGAGAAATCGAGGATTGCTTAAAAGAAAGAAGCATGAAAATAAGGGATCCAAAAAGGGTCGTTAACCGCGAGTTCGGGGGAGCTGGTATGATATACGACGAAATGCCAGGCTATCGATGTTGTTACTAAATGTTGCTTAGGAAGAGTGGCATTGTAGCCATTGGCTGTAGCCCCATAGCTAAGCTAACGAACCGTGTTTGCGAGATTAGTCTTGCGAAGATGTAGTTGTTGAACCACGCCTATCTCTTCTTTGATCTCTTTGCTGAGTAAAGACCTTCGATCCGTTTTCGACAGAGACTAAGACTCTGCCTATCCTACCGCTCTTTCACCTCTTTCATGGGACAGGTATACTAGTCCCTAGTTCTATTAGAAAGATATTCATTATTTATTTTCTTACCAACAGACAGTCTATTACGGATCTTCACTTCAATCATAGGAAGCAGAGAGGACTGGATCTGGATACCGTAAGGCACATGCAACAACACGAAAAGCGTCAAAAAATAGGATGTGACCATGAAGAGGTTGGGCTGGTTTCAGATCTTTCCTATTTCTTTTTTATATATGCAAAATGCAACTTATGAAAGAAGAGAGAAGGCATCTATCCTAACAAAGAAGGGCTCCAAACCTGACTTTTCTATATCCTTTTCTCTATGGTATGGTAGATAGAATATGAATTTGTTCTTCTTGTGATTCTTTCGACTGTTCACCTGAGCGAATTCTTTTCTCTATTGTAGTTGTCTCTATTATACCTGAACTGAATCCCCAACCTTCATCTCATCCTTACTTTACTCGCGGCACACTGACTATATTCCGCAAAGGTTGGCAAGAGCTTATTTCACAGTTTCACAAGACTGAATTGAATTAGCCTTGGGGAACTGAACTACCTTGATCTGAATCCCTGGAACTCACAGAAGACCAATGCAAGTCCACTCTCGATTCAGTATAAGCTTGGGATCTTTCTTTCCTAAAATAAAACATTTCCCTTGAAGCCAGGTTTTTTTTCTCTTCTTTAAAGCCAGGAGCTGGACTTCTTCTTCCTGACTCGATTCACAGTTTAATCACACTAAGCCAGAGCCCAACCAGGGTGAGAGAGATAGGAAAGTAGGGATGGGGAACCAATGTCACCAACTGAACTAGCTATCTCGAATCTTTGAATAGATAGAGATAGATGCTCTTCCTGTGGACCAAGAGCGTATTCGTTCAAAGACTAGCAATGACTTTCTTCCCACTTGAAAATCGTAGTAAGCCGGGAGAAAGACATTCATATTCACCCAGGCACGGGATAAAGGGAAAGAGAAAGCCGAGACTACAAACCGTTAATTGCTGTGAATCTGGGAGGGACGTTAATGGTAGCTTAAAAATGTTTGGATCCCAGCTTCAATATCCCAGGGCGGTAAAGATGAAGAGCGGCAGTGAGAGAAGGTGATGAAGGCTTGGATCGAGAGAGAGAAGATAGAATAGATAGATAGAAGATGGTGGAGCTAGGAGTAGTTGTGTAAGCTAGTACACGAGGTTGTTTGCGGGGGTTGCTTGCTAGGGAAGCGAGTGAACAATGGTCTATGCCAGACAATGAAGTCCAAAGAGCAAAACCCAATACTAAATCCAAGCTGCAAACGCCTTTCACGGGCCGATCACAGAAGGAAACTCACAGCCGAACCTCACCACCGCCAGGGGCCCCCTCTTGGGATAATCATCCAAGGTTCGTGGGGAAAGAAGAGGTTGGCTTGAGCGGAGTAGCAGAAATGATAGGATTCTTCTCTGTTGTAGGTTGGGCAAAAATCGATTCCGCGGGAACGAGATTATTAATGTTTCTGTTTATACCAATAATATCCCATCCGCATATGGATATTGGATTGGCCAATGATGAATGTTAGAGCCGCCACGTCAGCAGACTCTTGAATACCGAGACTCAATTGTGGAGCCATCAATAAGCTCCAGGAGCAAACGTTACTGAACACTTTCTTAAACTGCTAGAGGGCTAGAATTATCCAAAGCATAAAGCCCACACCACATGGATTCCTACGAAAGAGGTTGCTTGCAAGGTACAGGAAGTGAATACTTCACTCGCTACGGCCTTGTGAGTTCTCAGGTCATCCATCTACAGGTGTCACTTCTCCATCAATGTTGTTTATACATGGTTTGAAATATTTGGTTTGTTGTAATTAGTAACTTAGGGACCATCACTACTCTACACCTTGATTGTTTCAGTTCCAGTTAACTTCGAGTGAGTACTATTGGCGTTTGCGGTTAGACTTTAGCCGAATGGGCCACTTGCTCTAGCTATCGGGTGACAATATATATGACGTTGACCTTTTGCTATACCAAACGAGGGAGAAAGCTTTGATTCTCAGGGCTAGTGATCGGTAGTTTCAGAATGAACGGTAGGATTCATAGGCGGAGAGGGCTACCTGTACATTGCATGAGGGGACTAAGTTGCACAGAAAGTTGTGATTGGCAACCTCGCTGCATCAATAAAAAATGAAAGTGAAATCAGCTAAATCAGTATAGGATGATACATCAGAAATGAGTTCAGAGTCGGTCTAGGATTCTATCATTCCTCCCTGACTAGTGGAACTGTTGGACCATTGGCTTATTAGTCGACTTGTTCAGATGGGTATTCCGAAAAACCAATAGAGTGAAGGTGTTACTACGGCAATCGAAAGTCGGTTAGCACATCAATAAATGAACCACTAATCTCTACCATTGAAGACCAAGGAATGCCGATCAAGAGAAATCCTGCATCAGATTGAAAGGAATAAATAGCCTCACAAAGCATTTACCAGAAGTGTCATCGGTGCTTTAGTAGCCAAAGCTTTCCTAGCTAGAGTGAGTAGGAGGATGAAGTCAAAAAGATTCGGGTTCACTATCCACTTCCCTGGAAAAGGGCTTATGAACAAATCAATCAACACAACTGTGACTATTCTCGGCCATAAAACTTGGCCAAACACGAAAAAAAAAAGCACAAGGACTTGAGGGCATCATCCTCGTATCCTGTCACCTGACTTGTCTACGCGGTCGTATCCCTCACGAGCCTTCACTGCCACTCCTTATGGAACTCAGAAAAAAAAAGGTAAGACACATCAACTTCTTCAATCAGTCATCCGGATAGCACTCCATTTCGCCAAGGTGGTTGTGACTCATACAACAATCAAAGCTTGAATGGGTTAATAATGCACGAGTTATCACCATTCATCACCATCCGGTGTGAAAGAGAGAGAGAAATAATTTTACAGATCCTTTACGGGAGAGTGAGAGGATGCAGAACAGTAAGACGTGGGAAGGTCATGTACAGTAGGGGTGGAATCATATATTGCTATAGCTCCAGTAGGCTTCCCCAGTGATGCTCCCACCGGTTAGACTTTTGAACTGAGCCGAGGCTTGAAATCACCATGGTTTTCAACTTTAGTCAAGCAAATACCTCAATCCGATTTCAACATTCTGTAAGGAAGCCGGGAATTTGGGCTAAGCAGTTGAAGATTCAGGAATTCATAATCGAATAGGGAATGGAAAGTTATCCGTTTGTGGGCCTCTGTCATATCCTCTTTTCTCATCAGCATTTAGGTAGTTGAAGGATAAAAATAATACCGTGACTCCAGTTCGATCAAACATAGTCTTGGTCCGGGCATACGAAATAATGGGAATGAGACCGAAACTCTAGTTCAGTATCTCGGGGGTCTTGGTTGGTCAGGTAGTCCTCCCTCCGACTGAGACATTGGTCCGGCATTCAAAAAAGGTTGCAGTCAACTTAGTCCCGTGGATTCTGACACAGGTCTGAGTTCGGGGTTCAATCGAGAGGTTTCCCTATCCCTATCAGTCGAGCTGAGCTACCACTCTCCTTTGACCGTCACATGGGTCCGATAACAGTCAGGATAATGCAACTAGCAAGGAGTCATCATCTTATGTTGTCACACTTTGTCAATTCGAACCAGACAATCATGGAGGGAGCCAATCAATAAAATCCAAACCGAATTATGGATGGAGAACAATGTGATCAAGAGTCTTGCGACGACACAGCGTTTTGTCGGGCATGCACAGAAAGAAAGCTACCATAAGTCCTTCAACCGTCTAATTGGCAAAGAAAGTCAAGAGTTGGGTCAAAAACAGCGTCCTTCTCAGTCTCTTTCTCTCTTGGAATCCTAGGTCAGTAGGCTAATTGGGCGAGACTCACATTTTATTCTACTTCACCGGAAGAAGGGTTTTTAGGGAGCAACATTACCAAGACCATCAGGATGGCAACTCGCCAACATGCAAGAAAGGAAGCCATACATCAAGTTTCATTTAAGATAAAAAAGAAAGTCTGTCATCAACATCGTTAGAGTGAAGCACATCGAAATCTACGAGTTAAGGTCTGCGTGTCGAGCCACGTTTCCGTCATCGTCTTTCCCATCTATACCAGATTTGGATTTAGAAAAATAATTTGAAGTGAAAAGGACTATGGAAGGAACGAGTACTTCTTAGCCTGAAGTCAACATAACGTCAACTTTCAATCATGCCATTTGGGAAGAGTGCTTTGGTCCCTTTTAGTCGAGCTTACTCTCTCCGAGGATGAGGATCAAGAGTTTTTGTTGAATCAAGCTCTCGCTTTCCTTTATCATTCTATGGGAGTTGGGGCTAAGCAACTAAAGATTAGGTAGGGATGATTCTCAGGTTGAACGCGAGAAAGAAACTGACTTTCTTCGGCATACACCGTCTATACAAGGTTTGGATGAGAAAAGAGTTACGACAGAACAAATGAGCGATTGCAACATATATGATTCCCAAGCATGAAGATAGGAAGTATTGAAAGACAGATTGATAAGATATCTATTTTAACTTATAGCCTGATTGCGACAGCTTATCGAGACTTGTTACTTGACCAATAAAATACCCTAGAAGAGAGCTTAAAGAGGGATGCAGTTTAAGGCAGCCATAGAGCCGATCTCTCCCATCAGTCAGACATATGCGATTGTTAGAGATTCAAGACTCTCGGTTGGACTGATTCAAGCGATTGAAAGGTGAAGAAAGATCGATTGATAGAGGTTGGACGGATGACCGTGTTACCAGATGAGCTGCTTTGCCAGACTTGTCTGAAGTTGAATTCACTCCCTAGCCTAAAAAGATAGCCCTTTTTCGATAGTGATTTCTTGCATAGTAAATAATCGTCTATAGTCAAATAGATAGTACGAGATTTTAGCTAACAGACTCGCTCGTTGGCAGCTTCTTTGATTCTCCCGTCTGAAAAGACTGTGACTATCATGGTCAGGGAACGAAGGGTCTTCCTCCGCGAAATCACCTAGGCGGAGCCAGTTAACATGATAACTGCTAAAGAGGGTAAGGAAGATTGGCGAGAACCCTTCTAAATTACCTCAAGGAAGGCTACCTAAAGACCGAGCTAAACGGGCCGAAGTACAAAGGCGTGCGACCAAGTTCATCATGTGGAAGGATGCCCTCTATAAGCAATCGCTTGATGGGATCTATATGAAGTGCATAGCCAGCCAAAGAACGGATATCCAGAGCAATGCAAGAGGTCCACGCAGGAGTGTACGTGGCACACCAAACGGGACCAAAGTGACAAATGCAGCTCAAATAGGATATTACTAGCCAACCATGATATTCGACTGCATTGAATACGCCAAAAGCTGCAAGGTCTACAAGTAGCACGCAGATTATATTCATCACCAGGTTCCGGAACCATTGCACGTCACAACATACATGCTCATCTTGGGGATGGACATCATCGGAGCCTTCACGCCACCGTCGTCAGCAGGGCAGAAGTCTTTATTGGCCGCTACCAACAATTTCTCTAAGTGGGCTGAAGCGATTGCTGTAAAGGATTTCAAAAACACAACGGTGTCCGAGTCCATACAAACCCACATCATCTATCGGTTTGGAATTCAGACAGCATCATCTCCGATAACGAGCAACCTTTCATAGGTATCCCCCTCTACTGGTTGTATGCCAAATAAAATATCAAGCCTTCTCTTTTCTAAAGAAAGCCCTTCTCTTTCTTTAGGAATGAATCGGAGATTTTCGGGTATGAACTCCTAAATCATTTGGTTGTTCGACTTGCCTTCTTTTTTGGTGCCCCATGAAAGAGGATTAGAGCCAAGAAATATACATTACGATATAAATCCTCTCTACTTCAATTAAAAGAAAAGAAGAAGCACTTCAAAGCCTTTTCCACTATTTCAAATAGGGCGATCCCGGGCGGTTGATAACTAACTCTTCTTTCCGCATCTTCTAGACTCTCCATAAAAGGAGAATAAGTGATATTTTCTATCGGAAGAGGATCGGCAGAAGTTGGTGCATTCATTTCATTCCCACCTTCATAAGAAAGATCTTCCAGTTTCCTCTGATCAATGGTCGAATATCAACTGTTACTAGTAAGTGAAGCAATCAAGCTAGTCTTATTTTCCAAGGTAACAATTAGTCGCTGATCTGCTGTTACTCTTATAATAAACTTTACTGCCGCTGATCCGCTGTTACTACGACTTTCGCATATCAGTTGTAGGTATACTAGTACTCTGACTGATGCTTATTTCCCTTGCCCTTTCTCTGGTCTTGTTGCTGTTGTTCTCTTTTTTATTTAGTTATGTCGTCTTTATTCTTGCTTTTCTGCAGCTCCTTCTTTTGGCTCCGCTGGCTACTCTCGGGCATGCTCGCCGGACCCCTTGTTGTGAGTATTTCGGTTTGTTCCTTCCTCATTTTTTTCCAAATTGTTCTGCCACCGCTGTTGAGGTTATTTTTAGATCGGCTAGAGGCTAAAGACGCCATAAGGAGGATGTTGGTTTTCGCCAGGGACCACAATTAAAGATCAACAAAGGGAAGTCTTTTAACATACACGTCTTATAGATTAGTCTAAATTCCCTCTAATTGAAAAAAGGCTGAGTTTCCTCATTTCTAGCTTGATAGCCACCCGTGCTTCTGTCGAAGAAGCAAAGCCCTCGCCACAAGTGGCAGATTCATATGCTTGCTTAGATGCAACTATTGCGTTCGTGCTTCTCCCAAAGAGTCACCCTTACCTTATATTAGAATAAAGTAAGAAGAAAAGCCCGGTTAAGACCATATCTTACGTTACTCTTTCAATTTTGATTGAAGGGGAAGCGCAGAGCCCAACAGAATAGCAGAAAATGTAGGTATTTCGATGGATGGAGCCAGAGGATATTCTGGTACATACCTGCCAGCCCGACCAGTATATGGGTAATCTTTCTATCTCTTTAGAGTAGCAATTCGATTTCAATATAGCAATAGTAGGAAAGACCTCCAAAAATTTTATCACTTAAGATAGTTTTTTCAAACGGGCAGGCATCCATATTGGTCAAGATTATGTGGTCTTTGTCTTATCCCGGCGATCTCTTTCTCTGGTCAGTCTAAGGATGGATAGAGATGGAAGAGAGGAAGTAAGCAAGTGAAATGTTAGTGGTCTTTCAAATATTTTGAGACCTTCTTTCCAAGGGTCACATGTGGTTGGATACGAATCAATAGGTTGCAGTCCTTATGGCTTTCTAGCTAATGGAAGACTCTGGCTTTTAACATTCTCTTTTTCTTTATCGATAGCTGGATATTCTTGCTGAAGTCCTTCATTTGGGTAGAGCTTATAGTCCTCTACATACTAAATTGAAAACTGAATGCGCCCCTAGAAAAGCGGTTCTAACAGGATCAAATCAAAACTACTACTTTTCGCTGACTTTACCCCGACCCTCTCTGTCATAGCTACATTCACTCGTATATTCTTACCTTTGAACAGTCTATTCCCTCACTCTATGCGCCTTACTATAAAGCAGTCGAAAGTGCTTACTACTGGACTAAAATAAGGAAAAGTGAACGGAAGCCTAAGTCACTACCCAAGATACCGTTTGTGATCCATAAGCTTCTCTCCCTTGATCTTAGAACCACTTTTCTCTTAGCTTCTGACCTTATAGGTAGGCTAGCCCGCCTTCTTCCTAGGAAGATCCCCTTGCCTTCCCTCTATTTTACCTATCTAGGAAAGCCATAAAATCGGGAAAAGTGGATGAAAACCTCCTACCCAAGGTACCGTTTTACTGTATAAGGATCTATAAACCCCATTTCTCTTGGATTCCTTCCTTTTGGTCCCTTATTAGAAAGTATATGACTTAGCCCCCAGACCCCTTCTTGAAGGCCAAAAGAAAAGGCTAGGGTTGGTATTACCTCCTTACTCCCAGGAAAAGAGAAAAGAAAAAGACGAGTTAAGTTTTAGGGGCAGTTATCCTATTCATCATTTACTCTATTATCAAACTTATCTGTAGTGGGAGTTTACGGCCTTAATAATAAATATATAGCATTGATTGGAGCCAAAGATGAGACCTAGGAAATGAAGGTTTAAAGGATCACACTCAATCCCTGAGTCATATAGTTTAATACAGAGAAAGACTGACATAGCTTAAAGTGAATTCCTCTTCGAGACAATCCTCTCCCGTTGGTCGAGCATCTTCAAACCCGGTCGAGCATCTTCAATCTTCTCCTTCACTAGACCTGACATAGCATTTGTTGTCAACAAAGTAAGTTAGTTTTCGAGACAATCCTTTCCCATTGGTCGAGCATCTTCAATCCTCTCCTTCACTAGACCTGATATAGCCTTTGCTGTCAACAAAGTAAGTCAGTTCATGCAAGCACCTTCTGTTAATCACAGGGCTGCTCTTTCTTTCTAATAGGGAAAGATTGCAAGAAAGGCTCTGCTCCACGGGATTATCCTACGTTAAATAGTTTACGGGTAGAACCTGCCTCTTTAGTTGGAAGGAATGTCGCCGGTTAAAGCTATGCACTGATTCACTTTCTCGTATCGGGTCGGGAAGGATATGCTTTGAATCTTATTAAGACATTCCGTTTTTAAAGAGTCTCCGCCGCACACTTTCAACTTACTCTTTCTTAATTGAACCGGGTATATATATATAGAACAAGAACACTCCTATCCTCTCAGAAAGGAAATGAAAGCCAAGCCTGTCTCTGTCAAGTAAACAACTTTTCGGTGGACATATGAGGACAGGGTCCAAGAAAAGGCTATAGGTCATCGTCGATGTGAGATGACAACCGGGGAGACAGGAAGAGAGAAAAGTCCATAGCTAGTCCCTGTTTACCCCTTGCTTCTTCGATCGGGGAAATAGTCCCAAACAATCTGTACCGGGGAATACTTTAAGAAGGAAAAGCTTCCTTAGCGAAGCGGGAAGGGAAGTCTCGAGAATATGGCTCCTAAACTAAGAAACTTTTTCGATTTCCACTTTAGCTGAAAGCTATATGATGTGGAACAGCAAATTCCCTGCTTGGAACTAACGATTTCCCTATAGGAACTCTTGTTTTCCTCCGACTGAGGGGATAGTTTTAGTAGTTGAATGAATTCGAAGATTTTCTAATGCACCACTTCCATCACTACCGCCACTTCCTATTCCCCTAGAAAAATGAATAGATCAGCACAAGACGCATAACTGCCAAGACGATGTGGATCGTCACTGAGAATCGTCAGATCTAGGAATCAAACCACTAATCTGCAGTTGCCTTTTACTTATTAGGAAACAGCCACTTCCTTATATACATAAGAAATGGATTGATTGGGGAGAAAATTCACAGATGAAGAGTCACCAACCCCAGTAACATAGGTTCCGGAGTTGACAGTAGAGAAGGTAAAAGAGGTCCAATCAAGCCAATCAACTAGGGCTACTAATGCTAAGGCCACCGCAGTCTTGGTTGGAGCATCCGTCCTAGGTGTCATACTCACTCAACACAGTCTCGCTCTTAAAATGATTGATGAACGGAAGATATTGCCTTCGTCCTTACTTTTTGAGAGTCTTTCATAAGAACCTAAGGGATCCAACTTATACATCCAATCTTCTGCTGTCTTTAATATGAGGTAAGGTATCGGTCTTAGGAAGATGAGCACATGATATCCCTATTAAAGGGGCAAAGCGGTTAGTGGAATAGTGTTGACTTTGCGGTTAGTAAGGACAGATGTGAACGAATCATACGAATCAAACAATTCCTCTTCTCAACAGCAGTCGTTAGGCCTCCCACCAATAGTTCAGTCGGGAGAGAGTAGATGAGAGATCTTGACTATTGGGATATCAATAATATTCCGATTTGGCGTATGACTATTACTGTTACTGTATTGCTAAGAGTTGTCGGTGAAAGGGAGAGATATTTGACTTTGAAAGAAGCAACTTTCACCTTGAAAGCCACTAGAGCTTCTTCCCCGTGCATGCATGGTTTGGCCGAAATGGAACACCTTTTCCTAAAGGAGTTGGAGCAGCAGTACATTGCCTTTGACTTTACTGGCCTGTCTTCTCTTTACTTCTGGGGGGGGCTTCCATCTCTTTCTAAGGCTGCCTTGGGCTAGCAGGGGGATGGACTTCCAAAAGTAACCTCTTAGACTAGGCGTCCCCAGATGCTCCCCCCGTAGAAATCCTCTTTCAGAACGTAGGTTGGCCTCTTTGCAACAAGCGAATTAATCTTTTTTTACGTCTTATTATGATCCGTTGACAGGCAAAGTAGCTAAACTCACTTGCCCAGACCCAGGAGAAGGGATGCATTTTGGGTCCCAAGGAGGCAATTCTCCAATTTTTTTTGGGGTCAACTGACATGTGATCGATCGAGCTAGACTTTCTGAATGAGTTTGAGTTGGGCTTAGGAGAGAATCACTCTTTCCCCTATTCTAGAATAGTACTCAATATCTAGTCTAGAAAGTCTTTTCACACTGACCTTCGCTCTACTCTTCGCACTAGCCTCAGATGCTAATGCCACTAGCTAGCAGACAACGAAAATAGCCTTCCTTCTCCCTTCCCTACTGGCATGTCAATCAGTAACATTCCCCTTTTTTATAGAAAAAGAGGGCTCCTGTCTGTTCATTCAAATGGGATCTTAAACTGACGTTCTCTTGATCGAAAAAGGAGGCTAAAGCTAGAGCGTTGAATTCGTCAATTCGATACTAGGATCAATCAAGAAGGATATTGCGGCTTGGACCGACTTTCCTGTGTGCGCTGCTTACTCCTTGGTTGGTTAGTTGGACACGCGTAAGTCAATATTTCAGTAATCCTACTCACCCCACAGCAATGCGCTTTCTTCCCCACCGCCCCTGCCTACGAGCCTAGAAGCATAGCACTTTGATATTGATGGTAGCATAGTGTATTCGCGTAGAAGACACCGAGGCAAGGAAGGGAGGTAAGAGTAGCAGGACTCTTGAGGTACCCTACCGACGAAGCCAGCTCGATTCATCGATGACCTCAAAACCAGAGCATTGCGCTATGCGCTAACTTGTTGAGGAGGGAGCTGTTTAAGCTCTGTCTTTGCTTTGCCTTACTTGCCTTTTTGGTTTTCAGAGTCAAGGTTCGCTTCACTTACAGTTGAATATATTCTATTAAAGCAAAGCCAAGAGACGATAGTGGCATTGGGATCAGACTGTCACCTATGACTAAGCTCCGTGACTAGCTCCATTCTCATCATCTAAGTGATTCTTTATCACAGGACAACCCATAGGACTGGCCTGAAGGGATTAAGGGGATTGAATTGTAGGAAGGTTGTTAGTCATAAACTTCCTTATTACTAAAGAGAGGTTGATCACCTTCTTTATGAGTTCTTGATGAGACTCCGATCTCAATCAAGGGCTCTGAAAGCAGCATTCTGTCCAATATATAATGGAAGTCCCAATGCTGAAAGCAACTCTTGAACCCCAGGAGAAACAACTCAATAGGTAGAGGCTATAGAATCGTTAGGGTTAGGCTAGGCCAAGGGGGGAGTAATCCTCTCGGGAGAGGAACGCAATTGTCTAGCGAAACCCGTCTTATATTATCCATCTCGTCACAAATCCGATCTGACTGAACAAAGAAGGGTGGAACTCTACTTTGCTCTTTCAGAATGAAATCTGCGGATAGGAGCGATAAGGTGATGGGACCAAAGAGAATTTCAATAGTACCTTGCGGGGCCGGCAACCTTTGACCGGTGTAAGCTCTTGTCACACACCCTTGTCCTAAGTGGGCAGAAAGCGTGCTAAAGCGACTGAGGAAAGGGTTGGCCAATCTGAATGACTTCCCAAAGGGGATGGAATGTGGTACATAAAAGGTCTTCCTTCTAGCTCGAGGAATAGGAATTGGATGGTCCAGGAATGGGCATTTACAGTTCTTTTAAGAGAATAGCGTATGTGCTTCCTTGACAAGACTTTTCACCTTTGATTTCTGAGTCAACCATTGCCATTGGTCTTTTCGGGTAGTAACTTCACAAGGTACCTAGGAAGCTGAGCAGTTGTCAGAAAGAGTAGTGACTAGGTCACCAGGTAATAGTTAGGATTTCGGATTAGAAAACTATGTCTTGAGAACGCCTTCCTTCTAACTAAGGCAATTGGTCTCTCACATTGGATATAGATAGGCCGACGTTGCCAATGCAAGTTAAGCGCGTAAACGACCTTCAGATTGGTGTTGGCATTAGGAGAAGCAAGCTGATATTAGAATTAGTGGCATTCATTACATTTCAGTGAGACAACATCACTACTTAGCCAAGCATTCTCACTCTCTTTCTGAACTGATCCGCTTCATAGGTATGCGTCTTAGGGGAACTATAATATAATTATCATGACCTTGGTAGCATCCTGTCCTAATGCTATAAGCAAAAAAAGAAAACTCTTCCTTTTTCCCATGCCAACAGCCCTTTAGGTAAACTGCTTTGTCAACCAATACATTGGAAAATAAATCCTTTGGCCAGGTTCAGTAAAGAGAAATCGCAGGATAAACCAATGGGTGGGGATATATTAGTGAAGCTAATGAGCGATATAAGCTCAAACAATGGTGTTGTAGTAGCTTTCTTATGCCCTCCCCTCCTTGGAGGAAGTGTGGCAAGATTGACCGATTCATGAGAGTCATGAACGAGCTCCTGCTGGCTGGCTAACTGGAGACAGCTTCTTATAAAAGAAGCTAATTGAATAACTTATGCCCGTAATCGATAGAAATAGAATTGGATAACTCCACTCGTGGCTACTTTTGATTTGAAAGAAAAGTAGTTTGGTTGTTCAAGTAAGCAGCTAGCTAACCACTATTGAATAGCAGGTCCTTCCCTTTCTTAAGCCCAGTCACACAACCCTATACTTAACAACTCGTAAGAAGATCCAAACGAAGACAATGAAAGAAAGCGGTGAAGCGAGCAAGAAAGGTTGCCCTGAGTTGAGGCTCCTTGGACGAGGGTTACTGCTCTACGACCTCGCAAGACACTACTGTAGAGCTCTTTGGACCTGCTGCTTTCTCAATCGAAAATAAAAAACAATCAAGGTTGGTTGGCCTACTGACTTTTATGTAATTAATAATAAGATTTTTCCTACTGAACGATTTATCTTCTTATCTATGTCATTTCAGGATTGATTTTCGTTGACTCTCACTGGGCAATCAGAAATTCCTCACTTCATACAGTCGTAAGGCTTCCAAGTCTTACTAGTTCAACTATCTGCCGCATGCGTGTGTACTTCATTAGTGTGGGCTGGCAACTGAAATACATGGGCTATGGCTATCTTCTATTAGTTGTTATGCCCTTTAGAGTTTCTCTTCTATTAAAGGATAATAAGGTGCGCTCTTCTTGGATTGCTATTACAGCTTGGCTTTATTGTCTGTTATTAACCCCCTGTCGCTTTGATTTTGATTGCTTTAATAAATATCTCTTTCTTGTTTTCCTTATAGTCTTACCCCTCTCTTAAGAGAGTGAGAGCCCTACTAGGAGTACGGTTTAGGCTTTGCCAAAATAGGTTGCTAGGAAGAGAATTGGTTGTGAAAGAAGGAGCTCTGAAGGAGAATGAATCCTAATCCAGTGCTATTGAATGGTATAGAATCCGCTCTTAGCAGCAAATACTTATATTCTACGATCTGACTATGCCCAGCCAGGCAAATAAGACATGGAATTGGACAGCTTAAACAAGGTAGAATCTATAGAGTGGATTAGGGGATAGTTCTTCTGTTCAACTGTCTTGTGTTAAGCATGGCATAGATGAAATTCGAATCCAAGAAGTAACTAGGAGAAGAAAGACAAGCAATACAGGGTCTTCAAGGAAGAGGTTGTTGCCCCGGTAGATATAAGAAGTTTGCAGTAAACCCTATATGGAATTCAACTATTCAACGTTGATGTTGATCTATTTGCTTGTACGATTGGGTTTGTGTTAAGTCTACCTATAGCTAATGAAGTCAACCTTGCTTGAAGGAAATCTAGTCAATCCGGATTTACTTAAGACTTTGAAGTAGGCGAATATGCTGCTCCTGCTCCAGAGTCAGGGGTGGAAGGCTAGAGCTAAGCTAAGCTCCTTGCTAGAGCTAATGCCTTCCACTTCGAGACCGACCAAAGCGAATAGGCTGGCGCGAAGGAGAATTCTATTTGTTCTTCTATTCCCAAGTCAAAGTCTAAAAGACTAATCCAATCCCACTCTTGGGTGACCTTATCCATTTGGCGGATTTCACACTGGTCACATCAAAAGATAATGAAAGGCGTTTAGCATAACTCATTCGAGAACGAAATCCCAAATACAGATTAGGAATTACCTATAGGGTCTTCAGCTTACGATATGAGTTCGGGCGATGGTCATAAAAAGAAAAAGATTGGGACCTCTCTTACCGCTTTTGTCCTACCTTAACTATAAAAGTACGCGGGACGAGTAGGGAAGGGGGCATCTCTTAGGAAATGGAGATATTTACAGATAGTATTCACCCCGAAAGGGAAAAGGGAAAGGCAGTAGAGGCGCACTCTCATATAGATAAATGAGTTACTGCTTGGGCCTAACGACTAGTTAGTCCCTCACTCAACTATGAGTAAAAGCAATAACAACTACCCCCGTAAATCAAGACAGAAACAGTATCAGTCAGTCAATCAAGTAAGAGAAGAATGGAAAGGCCTTACTCTATTCTTTAATAATCAGGAATAGCGGACTAAAGGCTGTTAAAGCAAACATTTGAATATAGAAGAAATTGCGGCATTTAGGTTGTTTATCATAGTTGTCTATATAAGGAACAGCAGAAACACTGATATCTCTTTGTTAGCCTGTAAGCCTTCATTCTTATTTAGGCAAAACTGTAACCCTTATTAAAATGGCTTTGCAGCTCTTTAATGGGGAGCTCAAGAAGGGAGCAATGGGTATTGTGCCCGAGTGAGTGTCTTACAGCCCGGTCGGTGCAGCTAGAAGGGGGATGCTATCCTTCCTAAAAAGAGAAAGATAACTATCCAGTAATCCTTCTCTCTTAACCAGCCTTCGGATGAGTGAAGTGGCCCATGGGTAAGGGGTACGAACGATTAAGACAAAAAGAAAGAGAAACAGGTTCTTGACGGAAGGTTAAGAGTGATAACACAGGTAGCTCGCTGGAGAAGAAAAGTAAGCAATTAAACCATTAGTTTAGGGATAGTGACTAACAAACCATTAAAGATAGGTAGGTTTAGACCAAGCCAGAGCAAGGGTGGTGGGCGGAAAAAGATAAGCAATACGCGAAGAGAGCAGAGATTCAAAAGAGTTTCATAATAAATTTTCTTGTCTAACTAAGAAAGCACTTCAAGTAAACCGCGCGGAGAGGGCGTGGGTCCTGTTTCCTTGTTGCCATTGTTGCAGCAAGGCCCATGCCTTGTAGTCGAGCGGACTCTGATGTGTTACGGTACATCAAAATCAGATTTATCACCCTCATTTTCTATCAATCACCTACTTCTCTTCTCTTTTAGATTTTCTTTCCTTTTCTTGCTCCGTAATGATTGCAGTCTGTCGCAGGAGACGCTCTAGCATCTGAATTCTGAAATTCTTTTTCTTGAGGGTGAGACAGAGAAGTAAATAGCATCCTATGAGGTGGTCGACAGCAATGTCGAATCTCGAGTCGGCACCGGTCTTTATGGGTTGGGCTTTTGCCTACCCCAACTCTATCCATAGCGTAGGAAGGGAAGAAGCTGATCAGCGACCTGAAACAGAAGATTAACCTACTTTCCTTGTGATTTCTCCTTCACAATATACAAACTGCTTGTATTAAACATATGGTATTTGAGAGCCCTTCCCCCTTAATGAGTTCTTTCCACTTATTAGTGCTGGAAATGACATTTCAAGAGAAATTTCGAGATTGATTGCCCACTGAAAGTTCCCTCTAAAAAGCTATCGGGTTGTCATCGACGTTGACAAAACAGCCTCCGCAGTTTGATTTTAAAGCTTAGCTTGGGCTTCTTCCTTTATAGAGGGCTGCTAGAATGCCTTTGCACTGTCAGCCGATCGATGTGGAGCAAGTGTCTTATCTTTAATATTTTGCACCAATGTGAAACGAAAGGGCGGGCTCTCTTTGAAGATCCTAGGAAACTTAGCTCCAAAGCTTCCTTCCCCTAGTAGAACTTTCAGAAATAAGAGCAGAAAAAGAGCATTAGTTTATCCCCCATAGTTGGGACCAAGCCTCTGAATTCAATTCTAAAGAAATAAGAATCCATCTTTAGCAGCTCCATATTCACTTCAATAAAAAGAACAAGAGAATCTCAGTGAGGGAGAGCTCCTTCATAGAGCGACGACTAACAGCTAGGAATTCTATTAGTAAAGCCTGAAAGTAGCGCTTGGCTTGATTCCTACCACGGACGGAAATACATTTCATCCATATCGCCGGCCTCACATGGACAGAGATGCTTATCATATCATGGCGACCTAAGATGCTAACACAGGGACTACTATTGCGACGGGAGCTTATTGGTGGAGCAAGAAGAACGAAGTAATGCCCATGTGGAAATTCATTTTCATTTAAAACATAAAGAGCTTCCTCGTTCGTACTCAATCAGTAGATCAATGATTCGAATGTGTATCCCTATCCAGTCAATAAAGAAAGATTAGTTTCGCGCTTTAGCCCTTACTTGATTCAAAATAAAAATGAATAAATCTCGTTGTCACAGGCAGGCCTTTGTACCATCTGTCTACTCGAGACACGAGTGGAAGATAGTAATAAAACATGGTCAGGTCATCTGGATCGTTTCATCGAGCAACAAATGGGTGGGTGACCTTTCTTGCTTGCTTGGCAGTCAAAAAGAGGTAATTGGCTTAACTATCGGAGTTGCTAGCAGATCGAAATCGGAGGGAAGCAGAATCAGTGCCAATCAGTAACTTATACAGCCAGCTTTGGAATCAGATCAGTCATTCCAGCAAACGTAGGCTTGAAAGCCCCAGCTGAAAAACCTATAACAGTAAAGTCAAAATAACTCCTTTTTCGAAAGCCTATTCGTCAAGTTCAATAGCTTCTCTTCAAATAAGATAGAATCCGTAGGCACCTAGATTGGTCTATGTCCACTTTAGGGAGTATACCAATGGATGAGACTTTTGATCAAGAGAAGCAATTAAGGCCTTTAATTGGTCGAAAGAAAGATCTCTTCTCTTATGATATATGTCTTCTACTACTGATCCTTTCCCACTTTAAGTACAGAAACTTCTCATTGATAAGCTATTGAATAAAGAGGCGGCTCATGCTTGGATTGAGTTTGGGCTCAGAAGTAATGTCTTCCTTGCCCCTACTCGATCAGAATAGTTCCCACAGTTTGTAAGATTTAGGTCTAGACAACCTTTGGGTTTTCTCTCATCTTGGCCCTTGTTCGCACTGTCCCACCATTTTCTGGTGTAGTTAGCTGCGGACAAGGTATATCCTAGGATAAAGTTTACAAACTATGCTCTTTTGGGTGATGACATTGTTATCGCCGACAAGAAGGTAGCAGAATGCTATTATGATTTGTTGTTGGGTTGTGAACAAAAGCTGAAAGACGTGAAAGCTCAAAGCTACTGGTTCTATCATACTCTATTCTAGTTCTTTCGACTCTCGAGTTACCTTTCGAGCAG